>CM065396.1:20713483-20813483 GCA_033060915.1 Euryodendron excelsum
CAAAAGGTTTTCCTTTAAACTTATCAGCTGAGGAAGATTGATCTTGTTGTCGTTTGTTGAAAAAAATTTTAAACTTTTTGACAAATAAGACCATCTCCTCGATACCCATTTCCAAATCACTATCATCAACCTCATTAGATTTTTCTTTGATGGAACTTAAGGCAATGCCTTTATTCTTTCTAGGCTGACGAAGATTTGCTTCAAAAGTTTGCAAGGATCCAACTAAGTCCTCTACCGTCATGGCATCAACATCCCTACTCTCCTCTATGGCAGTAACCTTGGCTTGAAATCTCTCAGGTAAAGACCTTAGAATTTTTTGAACAATTTTTGAAGGAGAGATTTGTTCACCAAGGTTGAAACTCGAGTTGACGATGTCACTTAGTTTAAAGTAAAATTGATCAAACGTTTCATCGTCTTCCATTCTCAGAGTTTCAAAAGCAATTGTTAATCGTTGGAGCTTAGCTATTTTTACAATAGTCGTACCCTCATGGGTGATCTGTAAAATGTCCCAAGCCCCTTTAGCAAGTTCACAGTGTGAAATTCTATAAAACTCCTCAGTTGTGACCCCGTTAAAGATGGCATTAATAGCTTTACTATTCCATCCACAGTCCTCATAATCAACCCTATCCCAAGCAGAAATAGCTTTTGAGGTAGTCACGTTACCGGTAGTGACTATGGGTGGAGTCCAGCTATTGACAACAGCCTGCCATACATGTTCATCTAAAGATTTAAGAAAAGCTTTCATTTTGGCTTTCCAATAGGGATAGTTGGTCCCATTAAGTAGGGGCGGTCGAGAGGTGGAACTACCTTCCTTTGGCTAATTCATAGACATAGGCAATCAGGACCTCACTCTTTAAAAATCCAATAATGATTTTGAGTGTCCTGCTCTGATACCAATTGAAAAACTAGCCTTTGTCTATATTTTGTCTGAGAAGCTAAACCCTACAATATTGGTTCAACATGTTATGGCAACGAGCAATATTATACTTACCAAGTCACAAGAGAAAGCAAATCATTCAATCAGGAACACATTAGATTTTTGCCGTGGAAACCCTTAAATGGGAGAAACACCATATGTTCCATTTGCCAGACAAAGATCATGCACTATATCTCATTGTTCAGATGGTTACAAGACTTTTTACAATCAAAACCTATCAACTCCATGATTTAATGATTGTCTTGACCTTACTCGTATCCACGATTCACTGTCTCCGTGCTTGATCACCGTACAAATCCCCTTAAAACGGATTTCATGCCTTGAACTTCATCAAGACCCTTGATTTCTTCACTTGGATTGAAGAAGATTATTGCTAAGATTTGTTTCTAAGTTTCTAGCAAGGTTAAGAAGACTTCTCTCAAGGAGTTTTTGATAGTGGAGGCTCATATCAAACTTGGAGAAGTGTGTTGGGCTTTAAATAGGGGCAAAAACCCTAGCGGCACAATTCCCGAGAAATTTGATTTTGCTCAGCTCATTCCCGCGAGGATCCAGCGAAGTGTCTCTCGATCCCACGAGGGTCCCACGAGACTCCAGCGAGTTAAATCTCAAAGTTGACGTGCTCACTGTTTTTGCCCTCGAGATCCACCTCCCGCAAGAGTCCTGCGAGGTTATGACCAAACTACATGCTCATTGTTTTTACCCTCGAAATCCCCCGACATCCCGCGAACACCCGCGAGCTCCATGATGTGTAGCCAACACACTGTTTTTAACTTCGAGATCCCTCGAACTCCATCAACATCTCTCGAAGTCTCCTACAATAGCCAAAAAGTATCGTACAAGTCTCTCTTAGCCTGAGTTTGCACAAATAAGCATGAAATCTCTTATGAATGCTTGTGATTGATAATTCAAGTTTGTAAATGATATTCTAATCCAACTAACTAATTAAAGCTTGGTTGAAACGAAACTAATTAATTAAGGAAACCTCAACATTTTGTTGGTAATTTCAATAAAGACACTGGGTTTTTGGAGCAAGATCCATTGGAAAACTGAATTTAAAAAGGAAATTGAAAGGAAATGTCTGGATCTAATTGAACTGACTTTCTTTATCTACTTGGGTTTGAGGAAGAATTGGAAGAAACAATATTGTAGATCATGATGTTGCAACTACATGGATAGTAAAAGAAATTAGAGAGTAGAAAACATATAAAATCCAGCATTTTTAAAGGGATTTTAAGATAACTTATTTTTCCTTTCACATCCATCCAAAACAAAATACCATCTTAAATTTCCATCATTCATATATGAAAATTTTCATGTTGAAATACCAGTTCCATCGATCCTCATTCCAAACACATAAAAGAAACCAAAAAAAATGAAAAATAAACAAATAAGCTTTGGCATCACTTAATTGAAAAAAAAAAAAAAGGGATTAACTGCCATTTGAGTTATTAATTTTCTTCTTAGTGTTTGTTTAAGCAACTGGAAGTGATTTTGTTCATTGGAAAATTTGTATTAAAATATTCTGATCAAGGAAAATGTTGGTTCCTTTAGTTGCAATCTTGATGCTCATGCTTCTGCGGGGATTTTTAACGGAGATCTGCAACCTCATTATTGGGATTGTTAGATCCACCTACACATGGAAGCTTGGAAGCACTCACACAAAAAGACACACACCAAAGAGACAAGATTTAACGTGGTTCACCCAACCAATTTAGGGCTACGTCCACACAGGTTAGAGAGAGATTTCACTATGAACAAATAAGACAGAGGATTACAAGAAGAGTTACATGAAACAAACTCTCTCTCCCAATCTTTGTATCATCCTCACAGTCCCTTCAACAGAGGATCCCAATCTTTGTATCACAAGGACTCACAGAGGAACAACTCTCTTTTTTGCCACCCCAGCTCGTCCCCTGACTCGCACCCCTACACCGGGGGCAGTGCTCTCTGGACTTGCTCTTTTGGAGCTCCCCTTGGAACTCCCCATTGGAGCCTCCCTCTTGCTTTACATCAATGGTATTGGAGAAGACTTTATTTATAGAGAGTCATGGCCACCAACCCCTTAAGTGAACATGCCATGGTCAAGGTAGGTGCCTAACTTAGGCCACCTACCAAAACCACCAACCACATTTCCCACATGGAGTGGCTAACCCAACAGCTTCAGTCTTGAAACTGTCCTTTTAATCTTGATGCTTTAATCATTGAATGTTCTCAGCTTCTAGGGGAGCATTGCAAACCTTATTCTACTAAAACACAAGTTTAACAATTAGAAACTTCGATCAAAGGTTGGGTAGAGATTGAGAAGTGTTCTTCAGAATTTCGGACATACATTAAAGCAAGAGCTCCAAATCATCATTTATTCAACCATGCTTTGCTTAACGTAGAATACTCGAATTAGAGTCAGATCAAGCAATTCAAGATTATAAACGGCCAAGTCATGATTTTAATCCTCAAGCTAATAATTTATTGATTAAGCTGCACTTCAATTCACTTAATACAGCTTGATTAGCACACCCTAGTCGAAGACGAGAGGTTAGGAAGTGTAACTGATTTCACATAACTCCTAATTTTGAAAGCCTGCTTTGATCAATGCTTTATGACATGGTTTATCGTTTTTTCTTCACTTAATAATGTTGAGTGACTAAACAAAAATTTCATTACCATCAGAGCTGAATCCATTGCCAAGTACTTCTGTTAACAGAAAAAAATTAATCCAAAATAGGTTGAGAATTAGTGAAACAGAGGTGGCTTTGCTCAACTCATATGCACTAGGCTCCAACTTGAAGGGGAAGATTCCTATTACAAAATTCTTCTCAATACACTAGCTTGTCATTTGCTTTGAACTTCATGTAAAATGGCAAGTCAGACAGACATGTTGTCAACAAACTCCCACTTTGGAGGAACCACCAAGAAACAACAGCTCAGAAGAGCAGGGATATGGATTTGAGGAAAATTTACAAAAGAAGCTGGTTATTTAGAATTGCTTAAGTAACATTCCATTTATGGAATAACCACCTCATCAGGTCTGCAACTAGATATGGTGATCGACCAAAACAATAATTAACTAAATAAAAACAAGCAGAAAGAAAGAAAAAAAAAAAAAAAAAAAAAAAGTCATTCTGCTTGCAGGGCTTCTGTTGAGTTAGATTCTTTAGTATTGTCTTTAGGAATTGTCTTGACACCAAATCCTTTTACTTCTGACAAGATAACTGTCCAAAAGATGATAATTATCGACGATATTCGAATATAATTCTCTTCGCAGGCCTTTGACCAAAAGACTGCTCATCTGTCCTTCCTAAATTCTAATATAATTTTCTTGTTCCCTTTTACCAGTTTCGTGGCATAAAATTCTTCAGCTATCATAAGTGCAAAGGAATCAGATGCTCATCAGCCACAACTAATACTGTTTTTTTCTCCGAAAATAGTTAGCCCGCCCTCTTTCCGAAGATTCCTTTCTACTCACTAGCTAGCTGTATCTTCAATTTTACTAACTCAAACACCACCACGAGACAACGTGGTAGTGTTAATTTTTTGAAAGCCATGAATAAGGATTCTTTCATCACTTCACCATTGATGAGTGGTTCTCTTAAATTTTACTTTAATTTAGCAATAACTGGGGGCAATGCACACCTATCAATTTTCATATTCTTTTCAAACTTGTTTAGTAAGTGGATAGTTCAGAAGACAAATAAACCAGTAAGCTTGCATTCAGAGGACAGTCCCAAAAATCCTTTTCACAAACAAGGATCAATTACTTAATTACTTAATTAATTGGGATGCTGATGCATTATGATTGACCATCCAAGGGGTTTTTTCTTCTAACAATCTACCAAAGTTCTATGATTTTCTTCTTGTTAGTTTCTTTGCCAGGCTTATCATTTGCAGGTGTAGAAAACTTAAGTCTTCAAAGGATAAGACACTGGCACATAGGCAAAACAGTGAAATCATGTTATTACCCTTATAATTCTTCCACTCATGTCTTTTCAGTTTTCCCTGCATTCTAGCTACCACATCAATTTCTCAATTTCAGTTTCCCCTGTATTTTACCAGTACTAGTGAGAGTAACACCTTAAAAACTATGGTTCCAACACTAGCACTACCAAAGAGGGAGATTCCTTCAACAAAATTCTTCTCAATACCCTAGCCTGTCATTTGCTTTGAACTTCAAGTAAATGGCAAGCCCCACTTGGGAGGAGCCATCAAGAAACAAAAGCTTAGAACAGCAGGGATGGATCCGACTACAAAGGAAGCTGGTTATGTAGAATTGCTTAAGAAATATTCCACTCATTGAGAGCTTAGAACCCATCTCTTTCCTTCTTTCAAAACCCTTAAGTTGGAAGCTAGTCTGCATGGAGTATAGGTAGAATCATAGACCGGTGCATGTAGGTATGCCATCAAGATGAATTCCTGCATGAAAGTGCCTAAATCAATCACTCAAAGTGCTTGAAACCATCACAGAAAGTGGTCTTACATGCTGATTTATGGAATAACTACCTCATCAGGTCTTCAACAAGATATGGTGTTCTACCAAAAGATAATTAAATAAATAAAAAAGAAGAAGAAAGAAAGAATTAAGGTATTTTGTTTGTAGGCTTTCTGTGAGTTGCATTCCTTGGTATTGTCTTTAGGAATTGTCTTTAGGAATTGTCTTGACACCAGATCCTTTTACTTTTTACAAAGATAAGAGTCCAAAACACGATAATTGTCAACAATATTCGAATATAATCTTCTTTGCAGGCCTTTTACCAAAAGACTGCTCATATGTCCTGTCGATATTCAAATATAATTTTCTTGTTTCTGTGTGTAGAGATTTGTGCTGTATACATGCCCTTTTACCAGTTTCTTGGCATACTATTGTAAGTGCAAATGAATAAGATGCTCATCACTGTAACTGGATAATTAGGCAGTGAGGATCCCATGACGGACTTAGACAGACCTGTCAATTTAAAATTGTGACGGAGCTACTCCTGCCACAATGATTGTGTCATAATCTGTTAATAGCATCTTCTCTAATAAAATTAAAAACCAAAAAATGGGAAAACATAAAAAAAAAAAAAATTGTTGTTTGAAGTTCCCATTAAAACTTTTTCTGGTCCACGAAAAGTCTAATTCTCATGACTGATTCATGGAAAGAGAAAATGAAAAAGGGAAAAGATTGCCAATACTTGAAGTAGTCCAAAAAGTGAAATTCAGCTTCTGAAGTCCCATAGAAATTCTGCAAATAGTCAATTCCATAAGCACATTTTGTATGCTTCAGCTTCACCAATCTTAAATTGTCTCAACTTGGCCACACACACAGTTACCAATGAACTGATCTTTTGAGAGAGAGAGAGAGAGCATATACCCTCATGAGAATTGAGTACTAGCTGTCTACAGCCCTTACATCTGCTTTTGGCCTCATAAATTGAGCCAAGGTAGAAGAAAACACAGGGTAAGCATAGTGAATTTCAACACCAGCCAGCAAGAAGAAAACAATCCGGCAATAAACCTGTACACCAGGAAACAGTATAAATGCATGGTCAGACAATATCTGCTCACAACAAAATTTACACCAAGCTGAGATTAGCTTCAAATCTTACAACTTATCAAACATGACCTTGAATTTTACTAGACTCGTTCTTTTCCTGCTGATAGCTACTTCCATTGCCACCTTCAGGACTATCCTAGCAAGTGATCCTGACATCACTTCAGACTTCATTGTCCGACTAAATTACAGTTCCATCGATGGGACATTCTTCACTAACACTGGAATGCGTAATATTTTTCATAATTCCTGAGTACTTCACGGTGACAAAAGCTACCATGGCAGAGTTCCCAGCTCTTAACGGGCAAAGCGTGTCCTATGCTGTGCTTCAATTCCCTGCAGGTGGTATTAACCCACCTCACACCCACCCGCGCTCTACTGAGCTTCTTTTCCTTGGGTATGGTACTTTGGAAGTGGATTCGTTGACACCAAAAACACGCTCTATAGCCAAACACTCAAGGTAGGAGATATGTTTGTGTTCCCAAAGGGGCTTGTTCACTATCAGTATAATCGCAACCACAAAGATCCTGCCATTGCGATTTCTGCTTTTGGTAGTGCAAGTGCTGGAACAGTTGCGGTGACAACGTCTGTCTTTGGCACTGGAATCGATGATGAGATACTCGCCAAGTCATTCAAGACTGATATCGATACCATTAAGAAGCAGGAATTGCCAAGCACTGAAGCTGAACCTAGCTCCTTCCAACCTACTGTTTTATGATTCCTTTAGTTTCTGAATAACTTTGCTTCTTGTGTTTTGAAAACAAATTACATCACCACTTTCGTCTTTGTAGACGTTTTTCACTTCTCTATTCTGTTTGATCAATCCTTATTTCCTAGAATTGAAGTATTTTTGTCTTTTGTAAAATAAGTCATCAAGGAATTCAACTCTACTGTTAATGCTCTAACACTTAATGCCAAGGCTTCTGTGATGCTCCTTGTAGCTGTTGCAACTGTCATATCCCTACAGGCCGGCATACTTCATAATCTCGAGTGAATTAAACTGGATGAGTGATTAGTCAAGAAAATACATACTCATTGACCAGTTTGTCCTGTAATTATTAGATGATTTACTCAGTTAATATGCTGCATATCGCGTATTTTGAAGTAAAAAAGCACATTGGTGGCCTATATAAGAAAGGGAACCTTGAACTGGTATGTAACTGATGGTATTGGGCACATCAAACATTTAGTACAACAACCAAAGTGACTAAACAAAAAGGCCACAAAGTCCCTATGGATGTCAGGTGAGCATAAGATCGATGAGCAGAACAGCCAATCCATAACATCAGAAATTGGAGCAGCAAAAGAAGATGATTGAACTGGAAAACAGGCGAAGAACTTGACATAGTTGCCTTAAGGCGCCTTCCAGTTCCAGCCCAATAGGGAACTTTCCGGTGAGGAGGATCCCGGAAAAAAACCTACGTATCCTCAAGAAAAATATGAAAAGTCAAATTTGGCGGCCAGATTTTCCTTCAGAGATGAAGATTAGAGCAGCTTCGATGACTAGTGTGATATGCGTTTAGGCGGAGGAAATTTGGCAGCCTTGACCGGACTTGGATCAGAACCTCCATTTATCTTTTTCAGCAGAAGGGAGAAAAATCAGAGACCTTGTTCAGTTGAGGATATTAAGAAAAAAAAATTGCATATTATGCTGATTTACAGTACAGCCATATCACTCATATTAGGCCTTCAACAAGATATGGAATGCTGGAGTTTTGCCTGCTACATGCCATGGTATTGTCATTTTGGAATTGTTTTGACAAAATTCTTGCATTTCTGGTAGATAAAATAGTCCAAGCGGAGGTTATGTAACATAAATTGTAGACTGATTATGTTCTGTAACTAATACACAAAAAAATTAATAAAATTCAATTACATTTGGGCAGAGGAAGCCTTCAAGAGTTTCTTCAAACTACAAGAAGGATTGTAAAAGGTGTAGACCATACAAAGAAATTGCCCTTACCTTTGGCGGATACAAGCATTGCAAATGTCAACACAACCACAAGAAACAATCGAAGTCCTTCCCAAGGACAAATTCCAACCTTCCAATGAGGCCGTTAAAATTTTCCTTGCATTGCAAATTGCCAAGTTTGGGCCACCACTGAACACAAGCAGTTGCTCTTCTCCCACATCTTACTCACCTACAAGAGCATGAATATACAGCTACCTTGCAAATTTAACAATGTTTTTTCAATAAAAATGATCTGTTCGGCTCTTCAGCAAGAAAAACAGTTATCTTTTTTCGGCCTTGCTCACCTCCCAACCCACCAAACAACACTCACACATGACACAATCCCAAGATGATTTGTATTAACACTTTCTGCAGTTTTCCTAGCCCTCGCTAATCACTAATCAGATAGCGAGCAAGACACATTAAGCACACGGAGAAGCAAATAAGCCACACTGAGGACAAATGCAAAAGCACAGAATGAACAGTCTTATTTACTGTCAACTTTTCAGGACAACAAAAACAATACCTCTTGCAAATAGAACAGCACAAGCTAAACTATAGCAATCACCATTCAAGATCGACAAGGGTCACACTTTATACGAAGGACACATCTCATCAAGAGTCTTGTGAAGTCGGATACATTTATTTCTCATGAGTACTTCCAAAGAAAGAGAGTCATCGGTCAGTGAAGACGACCACTTCAGCTCTTATGAGGCTCCTCTTCAGCTTTCTGATAAAGAAAAAAGGTCAAATGTGTAAGACTGAGAAATGAGCATTAAACAAAAGTACACTGCAAGGCAATATCGAATTAATTGTCATGTGGAGATCAAGAGTATGTATAACAAAATACACTAACGAATAGCTACCTTCATTAACGCGAAGACCTAGGACTTCCCACAAAATGCAACAATAGAAAACTAGTTTAACGTTCTTAGACTCCATTGAAGTGAATTACGTAGCACCACTAACTCTTGCAGAAAATGACATCCAACATTCTGAGATCAAATCCATGACATCCCATGTGGAAGTTTCCCAATATATGTCCCTAAAACCATAGCAAAATCTCTCCCCCATCCTCCTCGGAAAAAAGGGTGGAATGAAGTCTTGAAACAGTTCTGTATTCTACAAGAGAAAAATTACAAATACTTGGAGATAAGGATACCATATAGCACAGCCACACAGCCTTAAATAAAATCAATACAAATTAGTATGTCCTTCTAAGCACCACCACAAATCTCAACCACATCCAGAAAATACAAATGAGATACTACAATATGCAAAATCTCCTCAGTCACTATCTTTTTTTTTTTTTTTTTTCGTGCTGACCTCTCAGTCACTGTCACAAGCATTGTTGTTCTACAAAGATGTGAGGTAAGTTACATGGACTCGGGTACGGGTGTGTCTTAAGTTTTGAATTTATCCAATTCTCATATCCGAAGGAACTAGGACATGGCTAAATTTCATATTTCTTAAATACTTCTTTTTTATCTTTTTTAGAGTGAATCGATACTTACTAACTAATATCGAGCATGTTATACATAAAGTGGAAGTCTTATACATAGTTATCTAGTAACCACGACCATTAATTCATACTTATGGGGTGTATGTTGAACTACACATATCAAACACATCACGTACCTTTACCAAACTGCCGATTGTACGACATGGATGCTTCACAAATTTAGAAGATTCCATGCAACATAAGTGAGACATTTAATGTCTGAGACAAGAACAAGGTATCATATAGGGATATTGGTGTCCAAACAAATGCCTAAAAAACTAAGCATCAACACAACACGAACACATGACATAGACACGTCACACGACACGAACACAACAATTTTCAAAAGATATAAGACACGACACGACACGACACGATAAGGACACGACAAAAATTTCTAATTTATACGTTTCGATATATCATTGTCACGCATAGACATGCTAGGACACGTGTTGGACGTGATAATTTGCATGTCCATAATTTTTTTCCTTTTCCAATGGACACACCATGGACAACTGTATCACTTAGTGTAACACATTTGGGACAACAGTGGGTGTTGAAATGTTATTATTAAAAATATTAAATGAGTCTAATTTATAATTTTAAAAAAAAAAAAAGCAAATCTCCAAAGCCAAAGACCCAAGCTAGTGTTAATCTACCGCAATTGTGGAGAAGATCGGCAAAACTCTTGGATCATGAAGCATCGAATACTTCAGCTAGCTTGGAAAACTTTTGATGTACTAGATGAAGGCGATCGCGATGCAAGCAATGTGATTGCTGTAGAATGAGGGCGAGGGGTTCAAAGATCTATTCGCCTGATTGGGGAAGAGGTAGTGTGGCTGGCCAATAAATTAGCTCTGATGTCTCAGAAGTGGGGAGGAATGTTCTCCAATGGAAAGGTGAATGGTTGGCAAAGATCTTTGGTGTGTCGATGTCAACAAAATAGGGAAGGTAGATTTCTGCTAATAGAAGTTATGGAAGGAAGTGGCAGGGGTCAAATCAGAATCCCTGAAGTAAGCACCGGCCCAGGCGGGGAGGGGGGGGAGATTACTAGCTATATCCTGGCAAGAATTCAGTAAAGAGAACCTGCCGAGGATGGCGCAGCTCCCAAAACCTTTTGTGGAGGTGGCAAAAATGGGGGATTGGCCAGTAGTGGTGATTAAGGTTAGAAAAAGTCCATCTCCTAGGGATACAGATGTTGAGGTCCTACCAGAGTCTTGTACGACTATGATTGAATATGCGAAGAGGTGCTTGGTAGGCCGTATTGGAGAGTGGGGTTGACCAAATCCAGTGCTGGAGTCCAAGGTAGTTCTACAATGGGTCAATCGAAAATAGGGGGTATCAGAAGGGTTAAAGTTTATGACATGTGCAGGGCCTACCATCTATTTCTCTTTCCACTTTCCCTCAACTGATGAAGCAAAGAGGGTTTTGAGAGGGCAATGGAAATTTGAGAACGAACCAGTTTTTTTGGACTGGTGGTATCTGGCTGCGGGTTGCTTTAAGCACCATTCCAAGCCAAAAGAGGTATGGGTCAAGGCGAATGGTTTACCAATACATCTATGGGACATGGAAGTTTTCAAGGCCATGGATGATAGGCTAGCAAGCACGGACACTCCGTTGGAGGAGTCGTACCCGTATCAGACATGTGTCGGACACCGACTCTCGTCGAACACTTGCGAACACAAGTCAAACACTCTGTTTTACGTGTCTAATTTTTTATTTATTTATTTTTACATCACCCACTCCACGAACACCGCTTGGACACACGTGTTCTATTTTGAACACTTTAAGGACACGGTGGGGGCTCAACTATAAATTTTAAAACTAATTGTTGGATCGAAGAAGAAGAAAAACAAGAAAAACAAGTATGCTACTTATATTGGTCGTTAATTGATTTTAAGTATTCTTTATGATTTTTATATTAGATCATAATGGATAGTTGATGAAGTGCAATAATATTTTAAAACTAATTGTTGGATCGAAGAAGAAGAATAAGAAGAAGAAAAACAAGTATGCTACTTATATTGGTGGTTAATTGATTTTAAGTATTCTTTATGATTTTTATATTAGATAATAATGGATAGTTGATGAAGTGCAATAATATTTTAATATTTTCGGTAGTTTATGACTTTACAGTATTATGTATTATGTATTGATGGAATAACTTTTTTATTATGAATGTATTTGTTTACTTTATTTTTAATAGAATGTAGTTAACTAATTATGAATGATTTGTTGCTGATTAAGTAGTGAAATAAGTTATTTTATTTATTTTAATTGGTGTTATCTTGTATTTTTTCACTTTTTTTTTTTGTAAAATATCTATATATATGACATATAAAAAATAAAAAAAATATATTCTTTTGCCGTGTCCCTGCCGTGTCATATCCTGCATTTTTTGAAAATTATCTTGTCGATGTGTCTGACACGTATCATGTCCGACACTCGTGTCTGTATTTGTACTTCTTAGGTGATAGGTGCAGGGGGTTTATTGGCATAGAAGCAGAAACTGCAAATTCAGATCATTTTCGATGGGCTAGGTTTTTGGCTCAGGGTGATGGATCCTTAATTCCGCCTCATCTTCGCATAAGAGTAGGATTGGAAGTGTTTTCGGTACCTATATGGGTGGAGGCAGGTCCAAGATGTGAGCGTAATAGGTCGGAATTCTTCAAGCATCAAGTTGCAGAGCCATCGCCCTTGCGAAAGAAAGAGGCGCCTGGAGGATACGGTTTTCAGGCGAGTGGGCAAGTAGTTGACGCAAGGAGGAGTCATGTCAGCAGCAGAAGAGAGACAGGTCATTTGAATTTTGAATGGAGGACAGCTGGGCATAAAAATCAAGATCTGGGTAGGAGACGACCTTGAGAGGTGATGGGTCTGGGCCGGTGCAATCACTATGTGAGAAGGAATTTAGGCCAGGCTATGAAGGAACCGGGCTTTTCTCGGTGCAGAATTAATGTTCGTGAAGTGGATCACAGCAATAAGGAAGCCCAGGTCAGTACTTTTAACCCTACTATGAAGGGTGTTGGGCCCAAGTCTTTGGACCCATCTATTTTAAGTGGGAAAGAGGCTTGTTCAGGCCATTGGCGTTTAGGGGAGTCTCTCAAAATGGACCAGTCCAGAAGGAAGATGGCTTATACAAGGGGCAGTTGAGGCCAAGTTTTGGTGCTGGGTCAGCATCCAAGGCTAGCAAAGATCAGCAGAGGGTGTATTTCAGGAAAAAAGGGTTGTCATCCTTCGGTAGACACAGAGATTGGGGTCTACAGCCTGGGGACGATTGCTTCAGAGACGAGCAATGGCTTAGGGAAGACGCCTAATACTGAAATGGGAGGAGGGCTAGCAGACGGGTGTGGATCAGCTTTTCGATTGCAGAGAATTGTTAGAAGGGAGGAAGTAGTCAGAATTACTTCTACAAACTCAGATAGGATGGATGAAGAGATGAAAAATCCAGATGAGGGTGTCGATTTCAACAAAGCTTTGGTGGTAAGAGAATACGGGCACAAGACTGATGCATATGCAGCTGGTCTGCTAAGCAAGAATCAGTGGTGGGCAAATACAGCGGTGATCAAGGGGGGGAACCCAATGATGTGGATGTCACCTCGGAGTTTTGTGGTCTCTCAAGTGAGGAAACAGATGGGGCAAATAACAAGAGGATGATGCTTTGCATGGATGAGCAAAAGATGGGAGATTTCTCTCCTATGTTATGTTCACCTTTGGCAGCAGTTAACCCAGTATGGGAAGAAGAGACACCAGTTGCTAACCAGCTACAAGAGAAAAGCATTAGTTCCTTCTTGGGGGTCTCTTTTGATGGATCTGAGGAGGACATTTTTAGAGTTCTGGAGGCTGTAGAGATGAGATGGAGACAACAAGCAAAGCAGGAGGAAATAAACAGAAATGGAGGGGCCTCATCCAGGAAGGTTAGGGAACTGAAAAAACTGGAGTGCTCAGTGAATTATGAAAAAAAAGTGACAAGGTGGAGAGAGGGGGAAGGAGCAGCAAAGGGAAGGGGAAGGCGCAACAATTGTGTTTACTATGAAGCTCAAAATTGTCTCCTGCAATGTGCGAGGGCTGAATGACCCAGATAAAAGGAAGGTGGTAAAGTCTTTGTTAAAGCATTGGAGGATTCATTTAGTATGTCTTCAAGAGACAAAAATGGAAATATGTCGCAGGATGTAGTGTGAAGCTTTTGGTTTGGCAGGCATGTGGGTTGGACCTTTCTGGGAGCTAATGTGACAGCTAGGGGGATAGTTTTATGCTGGGACAATAGGGTGATGACTAGAACAGATTCATGATCAGGCTCTCATTCTATATCTTGCCTGTTTCCCACGGTGAATGATGGGTTTTCATGGGTATTCACTGGTGTTTATGGTCCTGTGATAGGCTTGGACAGAAGACTGCTATAGGTGGAGCTTTTGGAGGTTCACAGGAAATGGGCCATCCGTGGGGGACCTTTAATGTGGTTAGGTACCCTGTTGAAAGGAAAGGTTGTGCACACATATCTGCTGCAATGAGGGAATTTTTTGATAGGGTTGAAGGGGTACCAGGTAGGGGTGTGCAAAAGAACCGAGAACCGAACCAATCCAGCCTCTTTGGGTTGGTTTGGTTCGGTTTTAGGAGGCCACAGGTTTGGTCCTGGTTCAAAATTTTAGTACACCAAGCAGATCGATTCGGTTCTCGGGTTAATAATTTTCTAACCCAGAACTGAACCAAAACCAAACCTGGACCTGACCTTGGAACCAATCCCATACAACATACAGTACACTCGTTAACACCACATTATTGCTCAAGATATATAAACTTCAGTTAGGGTTTATCAGGCGTAGAACTTCTTCCGCTGCTCATCTACCTCTCTAGTCTCTTCTTCGACTCTGATCAGGTAACTCTCTCTCTCTCTCTCTCTCTCACTGGTTCGGCTCTGATCTGGCTCTTCCTCTCTTCTTACATAGTACACTATTCAGTATTCACCGATCATCTCTTCCTCTCTTCTTCGGATCTCATCACTCATCAGTCATCTTTATCAGATAACACACTCTCTCTCTCCCTATATATATATCAATTCCTACGTATAGCTATTTGAAATTATTAAGCCCTAATTTTTGTACATTTGAACTAATTAGGCCTAATTCCAGGTTATGCCCTAGATCTTTGAACCATAGACCAAAAAAATTATAATAAATGGGTAGCTAAGAGTTTATGTTTTACTTCGGAATTTTTGACAGCTGCTTGATTTTGCAGTTTGCACTATTGACTGCTCTCTCATAATTCAGTGCCTTCCCAACTTATCTTATATGTATCTATGCATGATTTGTAGACAAGACAACCACAAAACGCCTAGATGTCCCATTACTTAGAGTTCATGATGGATAAGATTGATTCTGTGTTTTATTGTTTAATTTTTCTGGTTTGAACTGTTGATAGAAAAGTGGGGTTTGGCTAGTCAAGCAGGAGCTTGATAGTGTTTTCAGCCAGACTACCAAATATGGCAGTGTTCTTGTCTTCAGCCAGACTAGCTTGATAGTTGGAGGAGCTTGAAGATCTTGAGTCAAGTAAATCTCTTATCATAAGATCATTCTTTGTCTAGTTTTACCTTTTAAATTAAAATTGCTAATTATCTCTCTTTTTTATATTATATTTTCAGCTATAACAGAGAATCATGAAGAATTTGGGGGAATGCAAATGCCTCTATCTTATCTTAAGGTCAATAAAATTCTACAAGCCATTCTTTATCCTTGAATCTGTCAAAACAGTGGCTATATATGCTGTGAGTTAATTTGCTCCAATGTTTATACATGTTGTGAGTTAACAGTGGCTCAAAACAGTGGCTATTTTGTTTTTTGAATTGCATGCCCATTACACCTCCTAATCTGATATGTGCCTTGAAAAAATAAGTTGAGCTTATTCTTTAATCTGATGGAAAAGTTGAGCTTACTCTTTAATATGATTTGTGTTTTATAGTTCTTTTATAAAATAGTGTAATATACTTACTTTGCTTTGATTTTTTATTTGCAGCTGAGTTATAAATTCGGAAAAAGGGTGATGAAGCTATTAGAGGACATGGTGGCTGAATTTCAATCTGTCTTAATTTTTTCTTTTCTTAAGTTGTAATTTGGTTGTTGGACTGGAACATTCAATATGGTGACTTGGTGTTTGTGGTTGTTGGTGTAATATACTAATTTTGTTCTTGTTTGTGGATGATTGCTATTTTTTAAATATTGTAACACAAGTGGAACCGATCCAGTCCAAACCAAACCAACCCGACCCAGTAGAACTGTGGAACCAAACCGAACCAAGTCAGGTTGATTCGGTTCGGTTCCCATCGTTGATTGGTTAGGTTCTAGGTCCAAAAATCTAGAACCGGCCAAGATCCGTTCAGTTCCGGGTTGACCACCAATCCGAACCAAACCGACCCATGCACACCCCTAGTACCAGGCATTGTTTTTGCAAGGAAATTAAAACTTCTAAAGGAGGACATTAAAAGATGGAACAGAGAGGAATTTGAAAGTCTAGTACCAGGCATTGTTTTTGCAAGGAAATTAAAACTTCTAAAGGAGGACATTAAAAGATGGAACAGAGAGGAATTTGGAAGTCTAGCCTCCCAGAAAGCTAGGACTCTGGATGTTATTAGGCAAATGGATCTTAAGGAAATGGAAGAAGCTTTGTCACAGGAGGAAGTCTTGAAAGGGAAGAGGTCAAGGCAGAGTTAAGTTGCATTGCATTCGTGGAAGAGATCAATTGGAGTCAAAAGGCACGTTCTCTATGGCTAAAAGAGGGTGATAGAAACACAAATTTTTTTCATAAAATGGCAAACGCTCACAGATGGCACAATTATATTGGGGTTGAAAAGAAGGAAGAGGAGGAGATTCGGGAAGAGCCAGTTAACTTCTATGAACACCTGTATTCAGAAACAGTTGAGCAGCGCCCTTGGGTGGACAACCTGAATCTCTCATCCCTGTCTCTAACTGACAAGGAAACTTTGGAAGAAGCTTTCACAGAGGAGAAGATACTATAAGCTCTAAAAGATTGCAGAGGTGATAAAGCTCCTGGACCAAATGGGATGACAATGGCTTTCCTTCTTGCAGGATTGAGTTTTGTGAAGGCAGAAGTGGTAGCAATATTCTATTATTTCTATGAACATGGCACTTTTGAGAAAAGTCTTAATGCCACTTTTATCGTTTTGATTCCGAAGAAAGGAGGGGCGACAGAGTTGAAGGCCTTCAGACCCATTAGTCTTGTGGGATGCATTTATAAATTGGTAGCCAAAGTCCTCGCCCATAGATTTAGAAAGGTGGTGGGTCAAGTGATCTCGGAAACCCAAAATGCATTTATAAGGGGCAGGCAAATTTTGGATGCAGCCCTTATTGCCAATGAAGTGGTGGATGCCAGATCATGATGTCGTATTCCTGGTATTTTATGCAAATTAGAGATCAAAAAGGCATATGACCAAGTGAATAGGGATTTTTTGATTTACATGATGGAGAGAATGGGATTCAAGGAGAAACGGAGAAAGTGGATACATTTTTGTATTTCATCGATCAGCTTTTCCATTCTGGTGAATGGCACTCCAGCGGGATATTTTCCCAGTTCCTGGGGATTAAGGCAGGGAGATCCTCTCTCACGTTTTTTATTCATCCTTGTTATGGAAGCTTTGAGCAAACTAATCAAAAGGGTAGTTCAGGGAGGCATGCTATCAGGTTTTGATGTTGGTAGAAGAGGGGAAACCTTATATGTGATTTCTCATTTATTATTTGTAGATGATACCTTGATTTTTTGTGGAGCTAAGGAGGAAGAATTGAGGCACCTCAAGTGTGTTCTTATTTGTTTTGAAGCTGTCTCGGGTCTCAAAATTAATGTGAAGAAGAGTAAAATTATTCCTGTGGGGGAGGTTTGTAATATCCAAAGACTGGCTGATTGTCTGGGTTTTAAGATAGGAACAATTCCCCATCTTACCTGGGTTTACCATTGGGTTCTTTGTTTAAAGCTCCCTCGATGTGGGATTGTATTATGGAGAGAATGGAAAGAAGACTAGCCATGTGGAAGAGGCAATATCTTTCAAAGGGAGGAAAAATGACATTGATCAAAAGCACCCTTGCCAGTTTACCCACTTCGTTCACGTCTCTCTTTACCATACTAGCTTCGGTAGCAAACAAATTAGAAAGGCTTCAATGAAATTTCCTTTGGGGAGGGTGGGGAGATGAGTTTAAGTATCATTTGGTGGATTGGGGGAGGGTATGTAATCCCTTGGCAGAAGGTGGGCTAGGGTTCCGTCATCTCAAATTGTTTAATCAGGCATTGTTGGGGAAATGGCTATGAAGATATGTAAATGATAGGGAATGTTTTTGGAGGAGGGTCATTCAGATCAAGTATGGCTCAGAGGAAGGTAAGTGATCCACTAAAGAGGTGAGGAGCTCTTATGGTGTTGGTCTTTGGAAACGAATTAGGAAAGGATAGACTAATTTTTATGCACATATTCACTTCATTATTGGGGATGGCAGCAGGTTAAAATTTTGGCACAAAACTTGGTGTCAAGGCACTCCCCTGTCTGAGGCTTTCCCAACTCTCTTCAACATTGCATCGAATAAAAATGCGAAAGTAAGTGATTACTTGAGGATCATGAATACAGGGGTTGTGTGGGAACCCTAATTCCTTCGCAATGTCCAGGATTAGGAACTTGATATAGTTGGAGAGTTTTTCCAACTCTTGTATGATATGAGCAGGCCTAGAGAGGGAGAAGATAGAATAGCTTGGGAAGATAGTGGTGGTAAGTTTTCAGTTAAGAACTTTTACCATGCAATCAAAAGAGGTACTGCAAGTAGCTTTCCATGGAAAAGTGTTTGGAGAGTAGGGGCCCCAACAAAGGTATCTTTTTTTGTGTGGTTGACTGCTTTGGATGCCATTTCGACAATTGCTAACTTGGGGAAGAAGGGGAAGGTGTTACCAAATTGGTGTTGCATGTGTAAAAAGGCGAAAGAAACGGTCAATCATCTATTGTTGCACTGTGAGTTTGCAAGAGACGTGGGGAGTTATTTATGTGATATTTGGAGTGTGTTGGGTCATGCCATGATCTGTTTACCAGCTACTGGAATCTTGGGATGGGGGTTGTCGAGTCAAAAGAGTTAAGAAGGCTTGGAGGGGGGCTCCTTTGTGTTTGATGTGGTGTATATGGAGAGAGAACAATAGAAGAACTTTTGACGAGGCGAATCTGGATATTCTAAAGCTTAAATCTTCTTTTCTGCATAGCTTTCACTTTTGGTCTATAGGAAATTTTTGTGCTTCCTCTTTTGCTTTTATTGACTTCATTGTAGATGTTGTATAGTTCTCTTTGTATACCCCCAGTGTACAATCTTATGCCTATTTTTGGGTTTCTATACAACTCATTTACTTATCAAAAAAAAATAATTTTAAAACCTTAAAACACCCAACTCCCCAATTCTTCGAGGACCATCATGCATTGTTTCGAGCCCTAGCAGCAAGAGAGAGAGAGAGAAAAGGAAGCTGCTTAACTTGCTCTCCACCAATGAGTTCTACCATACCTTTGTCAACCTTCACACTACGGGCGCATGAGGCACGCTTCTCTCCTCCTCCTCCTCCTCCTATTCTCTTCACCAAGACCTTTACCCTTCTTCTATTCTATTCTTTTTTGCCTTTTCTTCCTTTTCAGTGCTATTCTTCATTGTTGACCCCCGCCACTACTGCTGCTGCCCCCAACTCTGTTGCTGCTGCTTATTTTCCTTTTACGTTGTTCTTCTTTTTTCCTTCTCTGTTCTTCAGCGACGAGACCACTTCTTCCTTTTCTTTACTGTTTACAAAATCAAAGGTCTGCTTCCTTTTTCTGTTTTGTTCAGAGAATAAAGGTCTACCCAATTTAGTCTCTTATATATATATTGAGATTTAATTTGGGTTTGGCTTTTGGAATTGCTCTGAATTTCAAATCATCCAGATAGTTGTACTGTAATATATCTATGTTGAAAGGATTTTGTTATTTTATCTGTATTATCTTAGGTGTCAAGTTGGCAAGATGATAATAGGAGTTTTGCTATATCATAGGCTCCATAGCTCATTGTATGCTGAAAATTATATTACTCTTCAACCCTTCATCCTTCATCCAATCCATGGGCATAATTATACTAAGCGGTTTGTTGATGTTACATCCATATTCATAACATATAAGAAATATATACAAAAATACTTTCTGTTTTTTTTTTGTCCATATCTCCCGTATCCTCATTGTTTGAAAATCTACGCGCCCCGTGCCCATATTTGTGTCTATGTTTGTATCCTTGTTTGTATTCATACCCATGTACGTATTCAGGCTTCTGAGGCAACATCTTTTGCATAGTCATTTGTCCCTCCAACTTTGCCTTAGATTTCAATGTCATTCCTCAATTTTGATTTCTTCTATTTAAGTAAAAGTAAGTCACTGTGGTCCAACATCTCAAAATAGGTAAGGAAACACTTTGACTTTCTCAACTATTATTCAGTTTCACTTTACCCGTTAAACTAGAATTTACCTCTCAACTATTGGAATTGAAGTTTGTGTAGACACTGTTAAGAAAAGAAACAAATTATCACGTCTAGCATTTTTTATCTGATACAATATAGGATTTTTTATCTGTGGTTTACAAATGTGTAGTTCCAAAAGTATCCTCAATATCGAAAAGGCCATTAATGGGTAGTCAACCAAGGTAAGATTTTTTGGATGATTTTGGCCATTTTCATAGGCATTTTGAGAGGTCTCATAGCAATGAAATCATTTTTTTTTATTCTTTGCTTCAAAGATTAGTTTAAAATCTATGAGGGTAAAGATGTAATGATTATTAGTTCAAAGAGATAAAAGTGATATTAAATAGAAGAAATCAAAATTGAGGGATGACATTGAAATCTAATGCAAAGTTGAGGACAAAATGATAGTTTACCCTTATAAAAAATTATCACTCTACCACATAATCCTCGCAGTCTCTCGCCGAATAGAAGTCATATCTATACATAATGGTAATTCAGAGGATTACAATAACATATTACACCCTTTATTTTTAGAAAGCCAACACGATAGCAAAATACTTTCAATATTTTCCTATTTTGTTTTCACAGTGGGCAAACAGAGCATAAAGATCAAAACAAAAACAAAACCCTAAAAGCCCGTACCTTCTCGCCCTTCCCTTTCTCTGCTTTCTCTTTGTCGGCCTTCTGCTTCAGCTTCTCCAACCTCTCCCTCTCCATTTTCTTCACACACAAAAGAAATATCATCAACCAAAACCTAACCACCAACACATATATATGTGTTTATACAAATTATACATATATATGCACGCATATGTCTATACATATTTATATATATACAGAGAGATTGGAACGAAGTGAAAACCTGGATGTAGATGGTCTCAGCAGCACGCTCTTCCTCGCTGAGGACCCGACCTTTGCCATCGCTGAAGTAGCGAATTAAACGACGCAAGGGTGTTCGCGAAACCACGGATCGCATTGCCATTGATGATCGTCTGCGAGTTCCCCAGATGTATAACAGTTAAGTTTCAGGTGAAGAGTGCTGAGTCACACTGGTAATCAAAGTCAACAAACACTAGAATCTTGTAGAGGGAGGAGGGGTAATGTTGAGCACGGTCCGGACCGGCTTCCAGAATGGTTTGAAAAAACCGGGTGAGGTTTCCACCTTCGAGAGCTGCTCTATGTATTAATTAGAAAATAGGACGACACCAGAATTTCATCCGTGCCAATACGCAATGAAGATTACTAGCAACATTGTCTAGAGATTGTTGTTATTAGAACCGAACATAATATTAAATCGGTAAAGTTATCGGTTTATGGTTTATCGGTTTAATTGGTATTATAAATTAAAAATATGTTATTTTAAATATAATTTATATTATACAGTAAAACATAAAAAAATCAAATTGAGTAGTGGTAAATATTGTTAAAATTTTTAAAGAGACTTAAAAAAGTCAAAGCTAGTCAATGACTTTTTCAAAAAATCAACTGGCCGATTCACTAATTTTTCAAAAAATCGACCGATTCTTTCTGCTCAATCTAGTTTCTATGCATTTTCAGTAAATTTAGTTCGTATGCGTTTCTAATAAATTAGTTGAATCGTACCAGTTCAAGATCCAATTTCTAATTGAATCGATCGATTCAGTCCGATTTTAATAACCATGCTAGAGACTCTTAGACTAAATGAAGAGCAATAGTTTTTTTCTCAAATTTTGTCCTTTAAATTAATTGGGCATAGGTGAGAATAGACTTTGGGTTATAAACAAATCAGCCCACAAAAATAAATATAAGATCACATAATAAAAATATATACCGGAATGTAAGTGGTAAAACAAAGGGCGTTTACTATGTAGAATTTTTGTGGGCCTTGATTCTATATTAAAAAATATAATAGAAATTTTAAAAATTATAGAGGGACAATTCATTATGTAAAATTTTTTTGGGCTAAATTTGTGTCATATATATATTGGGTTGTTGAGCAATAGGGCACCAATATATTAATTAAAAAATTTTGGGTTTTTGCGGGATTTCTCCTTGACTTAAACATGGCTTCATCAAATCATAATAGCTTGTTTATAGGAAGAGAAGGGAAAGGAAAGCCATTGTTTATTATCCTTTTCTTTATTTGATTATACCTAATAGATAAGAGAAGGAAAAGGAAAAAAAAACGAAGAAAATTTTAAATCAATCTATCTCTTTCGATGTCTCTTCTTTCCTTCAATTTTCCTTTCATTTTTCTTTGCAAAAACAAATAAGGAAAGGTAACTACTTTTTCCTTCATTTTTGCTTTCCTTTCATTTTCCTTCACTTCCCTTTCTGTCCCAAGTTTCAAATAGGCTATAAGAGGGTGAAAATTTGTCAAGCCAAAATTTGAGGTTGTGTCTGTCACGCCCCATAACCCAGCCTATATAGATTTAGGGTACATGAGCAACTAGTGTCAAAGCTACTCAATACCGCATTACATAAACCAGTTGAATACCTGTGCACAATTATTTAAAATGATACATAAATGCAGAAATAGAATTTTTATAACTTAAAACATAACTTGTGTCGTACATGGCAGAGCTGTGCCTAATTCAAAACATAAACATATATATAGGCTAATTTGAGGCTGCCACAGTTGTATCATTTATAATATTACAAAATATTAGGATCCCATCCTATAATGACTCGGATATTCGGACCGTAAATAAATAAAATAAATAACCTCAAATAAGATTTAATCACGCTGCAACTCCAAATGTACCACTATAAGTGGCTTCCAAATTTATTCTTGAGATAAGATTACAACTTCAAATAACTCAAAAAAATAAAAATAATACTAATTCTTCCTAGGCTCCAAGATACATAACTCCCAATAATAATGTCTCCAAAATAAAGATGTTTCTTCACATGCTCAAAACAATATTTCATCGGCACCTTATATGCTTCCATCTGAAAAATAAAATTTAACTAAGAAGTATACAATACGACAGAGTACAATGAAGCTCAATGAAAAAATTAGTTCAACTGATCAGATTAAAAATAATACTAATTATCAGGAGCCAATCGAAATCATAGAAAACCACACTGGTAATAATCAATCCAATATTTTTATAGGACTCAATACCTGGCTCTTCTCAGTATCATGCCAAACGCCACCCATGCCATATAACAATTCCAAATTCCATAACTAACACCCCGTAAGATCACCATTCCATAACCAATTTCCAACAACAGGCCAACAGGTGCATTTGTACATGTACTAATTAGTTTCACAGCACATTAGCCAAAATATAACCCGACAATTTTTATTTAAAAATAATTTTATTAGTGAGTTTATTAACGATCACAATAATCAAGGATGTACCAAAAGAAATTTAATAGATCCAACAAATAATGTAATCAGGGAATTAAACAACGAGTACAAATATTCAACAAGAATACAATTAAGGAATAATAGGAAGAAACTCTTTGTAAAGAGATTTAGAAATGAGCATATTGTATACAACCCGGTTATCTCAAGTTTGTTCTATCAATTTTTGCAGAAATCACTATAGCTCTCCAAATCATTTTACTAAAACTAAAGTGGTAGAATTTTTCCCACAATTTTCTTTTCCTTTCCCTATATTTTTTTTTTCCTTTCTTCCTTTTTTTTCTTTTCTTTCTCTCCCTCACGACTCTCTCTCTCCTTTCACTCTTTTTTTTTTTTTTTTCTTGGCAGCCACCCTCTCTTCTTGATCTTCTACTTTTGTCTCATTTAGAGCACAATGAGAAACAATGGCCGAATGGCCTCTTTTATATAGCCATTTGAATTGCCTTAGGCCTTAGACACGTTATCACCATTTGTTGAATTGCGTGGAAAGCAGCTTAATGCTTTGACACCCAAGCACACACTTGTTAAGATCACATGAGTAAAGGCTTACAACTTGACACCCATTTACATGCAATAATCAAGGCCGACTCAAGACAAATCGAGACTTAGGCGACAATTTTAATGTGGCTCTTTATATTTTAATATCATTTTTATTTTTTTATTTGAAATTATTTATTTTATAAATTGGTGTTTTACCTTTTGAAGTCAACTATTGTGCTGAGTTTGACCTTTTTCCTAAGAGACTTTTTTCTTATTTGGACTAAGACCTCTTTTTTTAAAGGAAAACCTAGGAATTATGTTTAAGGCCTTAAATTTTGGGGCCTTTAAAAAAATTTATTTGTACAATTTTTTGTTAAGCCAGTTTTTTTTTCTTTCTAAAGTTCACTTAGTATAGTTGATTTTAAGTCTTCTTTATCTAATAAGACTTCTTTTTTTTCACTTGGATTACGAAATTCTCTAGAACAAAAAGATACAAAAACTAAATAAGATGTTGACTATAACATTTAATAGTTAAAAAATTTGAGGCCCTAAAAAATTTTGTTTGTACACTTTATTTATTTATTTTTAGACTGTTTTTTTTTTCCCTTGAAGTTCACTAGTGTAGTTGATTTTGAACTTTTTCTTTTCATAGATAATTTTTTCTCATTTGAATTAGGTCTTTTTAAAAAAAATAATGTAAAAACTATATAGAACTTTATTAGGTTTTAAAAACTTTGAGGCCTTAAAAATGTTAGGTCTTAGACGATCGACTAAGTGGCCTTAAGGGTGAGCCGGCCCTGGCAATGATATAGCATGACAATTCATCCTCACGGTTCTCTCCCACCACACTCCCTTGATATCACCTATAAGTCTTGCATGCACTATTAACTTGACAAATTCATTCCTCCCATTCTAATATAACTCCAATATATAATCTTTAACCTTACAATTATCTTAACCACCATTAATACTAACGTGTAAAATAATTTAGGTAATAAGTCACACGTGCTCTTAAAAATAATCACCACCTCAAATATTTATTCAAGTAAAACTACGATGGGTCTAGCGATAAATAATTTTAAAGTCATCGAATTTTTGGGGTGTTGCACATCCAAATACACATAACATAATATAAGTCCGTGAGACGTAACTCAAAATTCACATATGACCTCTTTCTAAGGTCTCCGGGATTGGCTATCAAAAAACATTTGAGAAATTATAAGTTAATACTTAATGAATAACAATGATGCACAAACATGAAAATATCGTAGACTAGCATTTATATTTAGTGTACCAACAAAAGATAAATATTTTATGCACATAGAGCATGAACTTAAAAAGGTAAAAGCATTGCTTGAAATCATAGATAGTATAAGTATCATATTGAAACATTTTATCGTTTCAAAGTATGGTATCGTAAAAGAGCGATGCGACATATCTTTGTTATTGATAAAGTATGACATAACTTGTCAAAAGTATTTGAACATATCTTGGTTCTTGTTCTAAAAATATTAGTGTGTTAAAACCTAACATATAAGCTATGCTCCATAGCAACCCTCTTAGGTCGCGCATATATTTTTTAGGCCAAGAGACGTCTCCCACATGTTGATAGTTTGTTTCACATCCCCTAACGTAGGACTATTGGGTGAGTTTAAGGTCTTGCTACGAAAAGATCTCGAGCTGGTATCATACATTGAAAATCTTACATCTCTTTGATTTAAACATTGTAGTCCATGAGTTTTGATTCGTAACATAAAAATAACTTGCTTGCATTTCAAGATATGACATTTATAATTAAACATAAACATTAATGTATTGAAAATATATGGAAAACGTTGCATTATATAGAGTTAAACTTAAAACATTTGGAAAGTAATATGGTTTTACTTATGGTATAACGTTACTCACTTCTAATCTTAAGGGTTGTGTTTAATAAAGATGTTCCTACATGTAGAACATATAAAATTATCAATCACATTAACTCCATGCTATAACTCAGAAAAAAAAAAAAGTGAACTGATACTGGAGGGGTGTTGAAGTGTTAAAAATCAAATGATGAAAAGGTTGAAATAATTGGTAAGAAGTGCTAACACCAAGGGGTGGACTCATGGGGCAAAAAGATCGACTCTTTTTGTTGGCAAAATGAAGTTTTGAACTCTATGGACAAATGTGTCAACCATTGAGGAAAATGCATTGACCCTTTTCTAAAAAAAATGAACCTGTGAGCAATCTGGACAAATGTGTCAACCTCTAAGGCAAAGGGGTTGACACCTTTCCTGAATAAATGAAAATGTGAACTCTCTGGATAAAAGGGTCCACTCCTAAGACAGAGGGGTTGCACGTACCCTTATGTGAAAGTATGCCACCTAGCGTGGGTCCTGACGTGGGGCATTCCCCCCAATCATGGCATCTTACGGATACATTCTTTCAGTCGTTCGTTATGGCGTGCATTCGGGACGCTACATGGCATGCGCTCATGACTTGCGCATTCGGGACGTCGAATGGAACGCACACATGATTTACTCTCATGATGTCATAGGCGGTTAATGAGCGCTCTGGCGGCATTGAGGTGCGCTGCCTAAGTTTAGAGACAGCTTGGAGACAAGTCCGGATAATCCACTCAGCACTTTGCGAGAATCTTGAGATTTAAGTGGTTCGGTGGCTTAGGGCGAAGATGTTGCCTCAACTCAACCCCCACGTGGGGTCACACCGCCTTCAGGCTATTTCTGCTGAGAGAAAAAGATTATTTCATGTTGGACTCTCAGTCCTTATCAGGAATAACTTTGTGGATGGGTATGCTTATGGATAGGCCTTATCGTGTAAGAGTCCAATCCTATCCGGACTATGGCGAGAGGTTCTATATAAAGGCGCCTATGTGTTCCTGGAGGGGGGGATTGATCAATCTGGGCTTTAAAAATCATTGGTTCCTCCGTTGTCTCTCTCTCTCTTTTAGCTAAATTACTTCGACCTTCGTCCAATCATTCCTAGTTCCCCCCAGCATCTTTGACACAATCTGTGACTCCACACTAACCCTAGTGACAACACATTCATAAATTTGGCGACTCAGCTAGGGAGTCTACGTTTGTGAATATGGGACCCAAGAAAGGAGGCTCGAAGCAATTACTGCCACACCAAGGATTAGATCATGCTGAGTCTCAGCATTCTTACCCATCAGAAGTACCTGACGGGAGCCAATGCAGTGAGGACCCTCAGCGTTCTGACCCAGTAATACCGCCACTAGTTGGAACAACACAACCCCCCTACATTAGAGGAGCGTCTGAACGTTCTAACCTTAGACCCGATTCGTGGTCTCACCAACAAACTAACAGTTATGCAGTAGCAACAAAACCAGATGACTCAGATGATGCTCAACATTGGGTAAGCGTTACCGACAGTTCTCCAAAACCTAACAAACGCTCAACCCGCAAATACTGTTGCTACCCCCATGGCACCAATTCCTTTCGCTGCACCAGCCACGCTCGCCAATCTTTTTGATGCCCACAGTGCACGAGTTGCGGATAACCCCGCGGCCACTGCCACCTCAATACATGGGACTACTCCGTCCTTAGCCGCTTCGGCATTCGCCAAAATCTTCGCTTTACAACAACAGGTAAAGACGCCAATCGAGCATTAACGAGCCACCATACCTACCATGCCTGACTTGGATCACCGCCCCCTATACCCGCCTGAGATCGTCGGCATGCCTTATCCATTTGGATACGTGCCCCCCTAAGTTTGTCCGGTATAATGGTAAGTAGGGAAGCACCAGAGAACATGTTGTTCAATTTGTTGAAACTTTAGGCGCATTCAGCGTTGACAAGAGGCTCAGACTCCGTGAATTTTCAAAATCACTCACTGACCGCGCCTATACTTGGTACACCAACCTTACGTCAGGCTCTGTCTCCTCGTGGGAGAATATGGTATCCAAATTTTACGACAAGTTCTTTCAGGTCGAAGAACAGCTTACGACACTCCAGCTTTCCAAGGAAATAAAGCAGAAGGATAACGAGGACCTCCAAGCCTACATAAAAGATTCCATGACCTTTCACTGGAATGCTTCGAGCCAGCAACAGAAGTCAACATTGCCAAAATCTGTCTGGAGGGCATGCATCAAGAGTATAGAATACTCCTCGTTAATCACCATTTGCCAACATTCTCAAGCCTCCTGGAATGCGCTAGAAACCTCGGCGACTTTGTCAAAGCCCGGCAAGACAACAAAACGCATTTACTACTCGGAGAACCACAACACAGACAAGGAAGCCTACTGTTTCTGTAACAGACAGCGCGACCAAAGAGAAGGGACAGAAGTAGTCACGTGACTACGGCGACTCCCCGCCACCTCTCCCATGCAAATTTGCAAAAGCAAAGGCCATCCTAGCAAAATGGGTAGAAGATGGCGTAGTCAAGCTCCCATCAGTAGAATGAAAGCCTACTAAAAAAGAGACTTAGAGTTTGAAATACTGCATTTACCATAGAATAGTAAAGCACGCCACCAAAGACTGCTGGGCCTTCCAAGCCTTACTCCCCGAAAAGATCGCCGCGGGAGAACTTGAGCTCAACCAAGTGGAGCGAGGCGTGGCAAACAACCCCCTCCCATGGCACACAGATAAGGAAGTCTTGGTAATCTCCTACTTTGATGAACAGGACGTCCCCGAACCACAAATCGAAGAGGAAGAAACGGCACCAACATAAATGTCTGAAGATTTCACTGCCAGTAAGCTATAAGAGGCTGTCAAATTCAAATGGTTTTACGACCAGCTAGGGTTTTTGCCCAACGCTCGCCTCATAGCCACTAAAGCTATAATGCAGGTCGCAAAACAGTTCAAAGAACAATTTATGACAGTTGACGGATCGGTCACGCGAATGATTAAAGAAGCCAATACCACCATAAGCTTTTTAGAAGCCGACCGTTGAGTGCCTTACTATTAGAATAGGCCACTATATGTCACAGCAGCCGTCAACGGTGTCGAGTTCAAACGAGCCTTTTTGGACAGCGGTGCGTCCATCAATGTGATGCCTCTCTCCGTGCTCCGAACAGCAAGTATATCAGAAAGGAAATTGATCAAACAGCCCATAGAGATCAATGGGTTTGGATGTGAACCTAGACAAACCATTAGATACGTCCAAGTCAACCTCCAAGTGGGTAAAATTTGCTTAACAACCAAGTTTCACGTGATAGATGCCCCCACCACGTATCACCTACTCGTAGGATGAACCTAGATGCACAGGTATAAGGCCATTCCCTCCACTTTCCATTAATGCCTCAAGGGCATATGGAAAGGAGAGGTTGTCAAGATACCTGCATCCACCAACCCGTTCTTCGCCAATGAAGCACACCTCACAGAAGCAATTTTCTTCAACGAGTTGCCCAAGGATGAATATGTCACCGAACCAATCAACCCCATCCCACTCCAGATTGGGCAGCCACAAACAGGCTTACCATGGCCCCAAGTCAAAGCCCAAGGAAGAGAATCCATCAATATCGAAGAAACCGAAGTGCACATCATATACCCAAGCAGATGGAAAGAAGGTGTACAAGTTATAGCAATTAAAGAGGGCTTCCCTTGAGAACACTGAACAGGTCCTGTACTGTCAAGTCGAGCCTACCCCCGAATATTACCAGGACCGCCCAAAGCCGCAGGAATGAGAACTGGAAGAAGTGGATTTGGACAAGAATTGCCTCGTCTTTCTGTCAAAAGAACTACAACCAGCCGAATGCAAAGCATTAATCCTCCTCTTGAAGCAACATGACTCGTCCCTTCCACGCTCACCGCGATGGGGGTGCTTATAGTTTAAGTGGGGTACTCCCACTATCGTGTTCTCCCAAGAGACCTGTGTCAATTTAGCAATAGGAATGAGTAGAGTTTAGAAATATATTCAAATTGCAACCGCAAACCAAGAGGAAAATCGATTGCTATGTTAGCTAAAATTTGACCGAAAATCTTTTGATGTTTGAGGGTTTGGTTTACTAGCAACTAGGCAAGCAATTGAATTGAAATTTAAACCTACAACTTAATTCTAGCTAAAGTGAATTGACAATTATGGACATTCTACTACAACAACCACACTTAACACTAAATCAACTCTTAATTTAACCGAAATTCCAAATGAGCACAAATAGAGATTTAACTTGATTAAAGAAGGGGGTTTGGGTTCAAATGTTCCAATCTACCAATTCTAGCATGGAATTTGCAAGGGAGAGTTTGGGTTAACTCAAATCAAGAACCGTCCAAAGGCCCTTGATTCGAAAAGTTTAGCTTTGAAATTTTAGGGATCTCTAATTATGTTGGAATTAAGTTTTATCACAATTTATGGGTTCTTTAGAAATAAATCACATGTTATTAACTATGATTATAGATCTAAGAGTTCTACAACAATTAATTCCAATATAATTAGAGAAAGATAAACAAAATAGATATTCAACAAGATTCAAGAACTCCCCTTGGGTTTTCCATGCATTCCTTGGTAGATCTTCACATTTGCTCCCAAACGATGGGTTTAGCTTGAAGAATCCATGGTTGAAAGCTTTCCAAAGAGTAGAGACAACATCTTGACTTTAAACCAAAAGTTTATATATATTCAAATGTGAAAAATGTAAGAGATTACACCAAATCAACCCAAGAAAACTATCTAAATACTTCCCAAAGCCCTAAATACAACAAACTAAAGTAAATCTAAGCAAAATACATCATTTTTCCCTATTCTCCCTCTCTACCCGCTGTCGCGCCCAGATTTTCGCACTCGAGGAATACTCACCCAAACGGAAAAAATGCTGTACTCTCTCGTTAGAACTCACCCTCCTAAAAGAATGAGTGCGACTAAGTTTAAATTGAAAATTTGATTTGAATAAAGGACTTTTGAAAAAGATTCGAAGTCGCCACCTAACTTGATTAAGGTGAGTTAGGTCACCTAAAAACTAAGAATGATCCGAAGACTACACTTAGGGTTTTTGGAAAACGATTTGAAAATATCTCCTCAAGAAAGGGTTTTTAGGAAAACTGGTTGTTTGGCAACCTTTGGAAAACATTTAGCCCTTTTTAGAAAAATAACTCCTTTTTGGTCTTTGAAATCAGTGATCCTAAGTTCAGAGGTTGGTTACGTGTAGGGAAGATGCACTAAGCTATCACCCTACCACGCCCTTTCGGTACCTACATGTCAATCTACCCTAGATTCACCTATGAGAGTCTTTAATTAACATATGTTCAACTCTATTCACTTTAGGAAAACAATGTTTGAAAACTAACATGATGCATGATATGTAAGTGCAAAACAAGAGAAAATTGAAAAATAGATTTGGAAATAAAGTTGAAAAGAATTTGATTTGAAAATAGATTTGAAGAGATAGAATTTGAAATTGAAAAGTTTGAAAATTTGGAAATAGAAATTTGAAAATAGAAAGTTTGAAAGTAGATGGGAATTTGAGATTTGAAAAGATTTTGAAAATCGCACCCATGAGGGTGGAATTGAAAGTTTAAAAAGTATTGTGACCGCACCTATGAAGGTTGCCTACGTATCCCTTTGGGGGAATCAGGTCAGTCGTAGTTCGGATAAGAGTCCAATTGAAAATAGATTGATTTGAACAGAGAGATGGGTTTGGAAGAGAGAGATTGAATTGAAAATTGGATTTGATTTTAGATTAGAAGAGGAGATTAAAAATTGAAATTGAGAAGATTGGACTTTGATTTGAAGAGATAGATTTTGGAAAGACATGGTTTTGGAAAGATGGAGGTTTAGGAAACCTAGACCTAGGAAAAGGTAGGAGACCTAGGAAAGACTTGAGAATTTAAGAAAGATTGGATTTAGGAAAGGTTTGAATTAGGAAAGGCCCAATTTAGGAAAGTTTCAAACTTGGAAAGTTTCATTTTTGGAAAGTTCCGAGTTGTGAATTAGGAAAGTTTTTGTTTAGGAAAGTTTCAACTTAGGAAAGTTTTGAATTAGGAAAGTTTTCAAATTAGGAGAGTTTCGAAATTAAGAAAGTTTTGAAATTAGAAAATTTTTGAATTAAGAAAGTTTCGAATTTAGAAATGTTTGAAAAAGGGAAGTTTTGAACTTGGAAAGTTTTGAAAACAAGGAAGTTTTGAAAATAAGAAAGTTTCGTTTTGGGAAAGGTTTGAAAAAGAAAAGTTTTTAGTTTAGGAAATGTTTGAACTAAGAAAGGTTCGAATTAAGGAAGTTTTGAATTAGGAAAAGTTTGGATTAAGAAAGTTTTGAGTTTAGAAAAGTTTTAGATTTGGAAAGATGTTGAAGTTTTGGAAAGTTTAGAGTTTAGAAAGATTTGGGTTTAGAAAGATTTAACTTAAGAAAGTTTTGAATTTAGGAAGCTTAGAATTTTAGAAAAATTTGAAATTTAGAAAGTTTAGGATTTAGAAAGTTTTAGAGTTTGAATTTTAGAAAGTCTTGAAATTAGGAAGGCTTGAATTTAGGAAAGATTTGGATTTGGAAAGTTAAGATTTAGAAAGGGGGTTAAATTAGGAAAGGGTTGAATTTTAGAATTTTAGGAAAGATTTTTATGTTCAAGTTTTTGGAAACTTAAGATTTAAGAAAGTGAAGGATTAGGAATGATTTGAATTAGGAAAGAGTTGGATTTTAAGATTTAAGGAAAGATTTAAAGTTTAAACTTAGGAAACTTATGGTTTAGGAAGGAATTGAATTAAGAAAGGTTTGGATTAGGAAGGGATTGGATTTGGTTTCTAAAAGAGAAAGGTTGGATTTTGTTTCCAAAAACGGAGGACGGGATCTAGTTTCCTAAACGGGAAGATTGAATTTGGTTTCCTAAAGGGGAGACAGGATTTGGGAAGGATTTGGAAAAGGAGATTCTAGAAACCCTAGATTTGGAAAATTATAGTTTTGACATAGAAAATAGGTTTGGGAAACATGTATAACTTTGATGTAGAAAACAAAAGATTTTGGAAACCTAGGTTTGGGGCAAAGTTTGAAAACCATGTTTTTGGAAAGAAAATTTAGGGTTTCCTAATTGTGGGTTCTAGGGCTTAGCTTGGGCTCTAAGGAAAAGGGATTTTAGAAAGTGCGTTTTTGGAAACGAAGGTTTTCTAGAAGGGAATCCTAGGGAGGAACTTTTGGAAAGTGAATTTGAAGAGGGAGTTTTTGGAAAAGATTTTAAAGAGAAGGAGTTTTGGAAAGTGCGTTTTTAGAAATGTAGATTTTGGAAAGAATATCCTAGAGGAGAGTTTCTAGAAGGAAAATTTTGGAAAAGAGAGTTTTTGAAAATATTTTTAGGGAGCATTTTTGGAAAGTGAATTTTTAAGAGAGAGAGTTTTGGAAATGAGTTGAAAAAAAAGGGTTTTGAAAAATAGATTTTGGAGGGGAGTTTTTGAAAACAATTTTGGAGAGAAGAGTTTTAGGAAACTATGTTGGAAAAGAGATTTTTTAAGAAGAGATTTTTGAAGAGAGAGAGTTTTTGGAAAGTATAAAAATATCTCACTTTCCTAAAGCGATTTTAGTCATAAGAGGACTAGAACCACTTTAAGAAAGTGGTTTTGAAAACAAGGCTTGAAAATATAGACCAAAAGGTCACTTTTAATATAACACTTTCCTAAAGCAACCCTAGCCATGGAAAAGCTAGAATCACCCTAGAATTGTGGTTTTGAAAACAAGTTTTTGAAAAAGAGATTTTGATGCAATTTTGAAAACAAGTTTGAAAACGATTTTGAAAACAACTTTGAAAACGAATTTTGGAAGATGCAAGATTATGATATGCACAATGCAATTTGGGGTCATGAACATACAAGGTTAAGGCTTCACAACATAATCAAGGGGGTCGGACCCACGTGGTTTTTGGTTAGACTAGAAGAAAGCCCCCGACACGGTGACTCTCCAATAGCCCAATCCTACACATGGACCAGGAATCCCCTTATTTCAAGCATGCAAAGAAAGGGGGGGAAAGAGATGGGGGATTAAAATAGAGAAAACCCAAGTGGGTTGGAGAGAGAAGAGAGAGGGGGAAGTACAGAAAATTAAAGAGAAAGCCTACCGTATGTCTTTTTTATTTTGCGTGTCGCGCTGTCTTCGGTCTTCGGTCTTTGTCTTGATCTTCACCTTCAGCCTTCAAGAGTTGTCTTCAAACTTTGGATGACAGCTCTTCAAGTCTTCAAAGGATGGTTGAAGGCTAGTGTATGAGTATATGGGAGAGTGTATGAGTGTATAGGAGGCTAGGGTTTGTGTATGATGGCTAGGGTTTAGTGTAGGGTGGCTAGGGTTTGGAGAACCTAAGGAAACTAGGGTTTTTGGAGGTGCTCGAGCTCTGTATATCGAAATATAGGATTCTTAGGTTAAGTTTGCAGACCCTTTTCACGTTGAATGAGGCTCTGTATTTATAGAAGGAGGACAAACCTAGCGCCTGTTGCAGTGGCGCCAGAGCAAACTTTACACTGGCGCCACTAGGAGTGGCGCCAGGCCATTTCTTGGCTTGGCGCCACTAGTAGTGGCGCCAGCCAATTAGGAAAGGTTTAAGGTCGGCAAGCAACGTATCTTTGACTAGATTTGGGCGCCTGTACTAATGACTACCATGTAATTTTCAGCTTGGCTTCACTAGGAGTGACTCCGGAAAGTCCGGGAATGATTTGAAGGAGCCGGGAATGACCCGGAAGGCCGGAAAGGAGCAGGACCACTCAAAATAGTGTCATGGAGGTATTTGACTTGAAAAATGAAGATAAGGTGGGTCGGAAAGGTTGACTGGGCCTTTAGGGGCAAAACGGTCAATCAGACCAGGAAACTGCCGGGACAGGCTTGGATTGTCCTGGAAGAAGACTTAGGATCTGAAAATATTATTCAGAATGTTCCCGGAGGTTGTCGGTTTGATTCCCAGAGCCGGCGTGGTTGGAAAAGGAGACTGGCCCACCAGGGGCAAAACGGTCATTTTGTACCGAGTTTGTCGGAACTGACTCGGAATGGTCCGGAAAGGTAAAGAAAGGTCGAGAACACTATAAAAAGTATTCTCGGGACATTACTGGCTTGATACCCAGAGCCGGTGTGGTTGAAGAAGGAGACCGGCCCTCCAGGGGCAAAACGGTCATTTTGTATCGGGTTGGCCGGAACTGACTCGGAATGATCCGGAAAGGTAAAGGAAGATTGAGAATACTATAAAAAGTAGTCTCAGGGGGTTACCGATTTGATACCCAAAGCCGGTGTGGTTCCCGGGGCATTCGGATGCTTAAAGGCAAAATGGTCATCTTGATCGGAAAGTCTCGGAAAAGGTCCTAAGGGTAGTCTGGTCATTTTTCACCGAAGTGAGCTAACAGACACGGGTGTTGACCAGCGTTTTGAGTGTTTCCGCCACTCTAACGGCGGTCGTCGTGACACAGGAATTTGTTGCCAATTCCCTATATCGACCTATTCGTGAGTATTTCCGCTACTCTAACGGTTTGGTGAGTAGTTTCGCTACTCGGACCGCCTCAAGGAATAAACTGTCTCGAGAGAGGGATTGGAAAGGGGTCTTACCGTCTCCAAAGAGACGTGCCTGGATTGTAAGTGTTTCCGCTACTCTAAAGGTTTTGTGAGTAGTTTTGCTACTCGGACCGTCTCGAGGAATAAACTGTCTCGAGAGAGGGATTGGAAAGGGGTCTTACCGTCTCCGAAGAGACGTGCCTGGATTGTGAGTGTTTCCGCCACTCTAACGGTTTTGTGAGTACTTCTGCTACTCTAACGGTTTTGTGAGTAGTTTTGCTACTCGGACCGTCTCGAGGAATAAATTGTCTCGAGAGAGGGATTGAAAAAGGGTCTTACCGTCTTCGAAGAGACGTGCCTGGATTGTGAGTGTTTCCGCCACTCTAACGGTTTTGTGAGTATTTCCGCTACTCTAACGGTTTTGTGAGTAATTTTGCTACTCGGATCGTCTCAAGGAATAAACTGTCTCGAGAGAGGAATTGGAATTGGAATAAGAAAGGACAATGCCCCTAAGGGCATTTTGGTCATTTTGCCTCTATTTGGGCCTGACAGGCCCGCGAAGTGATGGAAAGATGGAATTTGGACCTAGAGAATGGATTTCGATTGGAATATGTCCACAACAACTTGAAAACAAGTCCGGACGGAGTGTAGACTGTTGAGCGGTCAAAAATGGGGTGCTTACACCCGCAGCAAAAGACCTAAAATCTGATATATCCCTCTTCTTTCTTCGACTGATGGGTTGTAGGGCAAATTTGCACTCATCGTTCGAAGTGCGTCTAGAGTGCGTCCGGACGGTGCCATAACCGTTCGGACGGTTATTTCACCGTTCGAACGGTCTTCAGACGAGGAAACTCGGCTCTGTAATTCTTCGAACTGAAAAAGACGACTCTAGAACGGCTTTGGACGGAAAATATCGCCTCTGGAACGGCTTTGGACGGGAAATATAGACTCTGGAACTCCCATGTCCGTTGCACCGTCCGGACGGTAATTTGCCCGTCTGAACGGGGCGTCCGAACGGCAATTTGTCCGTCTGAACTGTGCTTCCGAACGGTAATTTGGCCGTCCGAACGCACCGTCCGGACGGTCTTCTTCTCTTTAAGCCCCCTTTTTCCACCATTTTATCACCAAAAACCTACAATACATATAAAAACACTTTAGATCAGTTTATTACTACAAATCTATACTAGTACCCATATAGAGGCTATCAAACACTTAGTTAGGGGATAAAGATTGCACTTTTAGAGTGGAATCAACACCCCCAACTTAGCTTTTGCTAGTCCCTAGCAAAAAATGTATTATGGAAAGGAAATAATTAAAGACGATGAAAGACACAAAACATGCACAACCCACTTAAGATATCAATGGACACATCTCAAACCTTAAACACTTGTAGGAGTTTATGCAAAAATTCATATACTAGAGAAGTTTGTGTGTGTATGCTTGATAAGCCAATGCTAAGCAACATATAAGGAACTTAATTATGCACTTCTGGACCATAAAGTTTTGATTCAATCCTCACCGGGCATACACTCGGAATGAAAGACCCACAAAATTCACACAATGATATGTTCAACAATAGAGTAAATGTACAAGGCAAAACAAGTGAACATATCCAAAATAAAGAACCGGACAATATGTAAGTGTATCGCCTTCGACATAACTTCCTGAAAGAATGTTCATAGATGCACAATGATTCAAAGAATTGACAAAATAGAACTTTTACTCTAATAGAAATTATAATGAAGCATCTTTGGATTGATTAAGTCATTTGGAAGGCGAGGAGGTAAAGTAGGAATGAGGAGAGATAAAAACAAACACATCACATGGCAATGAGGTGATGGAAAGATATCATATCCAACTCCCTTGATATATACCCAAAGATCCGAACAATAAACACACATTTTTTTTTTTTACTCCTCTATAACTTTGATGCCACTTCTTCTTCTTCTTATATATATATTTTTTTACATCATATACCCACTCTTTTTTTTTTTTTTCTTTTCTCTTACTCTTCTTTTTATTTTTTCTTTTTTTTTTTCCAACATAGTAAAGAATTAAGATATGGAATACAAAAATTTCAATGATATCTTTCGAGAAAGAAGTTGGTGAAAAAATTGAAATGATAAATGGATTATATGGTGAAAGACAAAAAAGGATAATGGCTATCAAGAAGGAAATTGGCTTAGAATTACATAAAGATGTCAAATTATAATATTCCACATAGTAAAAGTGTCAATCCCAAGATCAGAATTCATCTTATGAACCAAAAGCAAGCATAAAGAAGTTATTTAAGAGAAATGAGGATGAAAGATCAATCCTTGAGTAAATGTAAACTCTCAAAAAGACGGTAAACGCTCTAAAGCTCACAAGGTGACAATCTCCACTAAGTATGGACGAAAATGCAATGTAGAGTAACAAAAATATGTTGCAAAGCATAACTCATGTAAACGGTGTATAACTTTCTACCAATGCATGAATCAAGCACTCTCCATAGAGTTAAAAGTAAGAAAACGAGTCCATCTTAATGTAAGTCGGGTTTTAATGTCAAAAACAGTGTTATAGTGCATCAAAAATGAGTCAACGCATCAATCGCAAAAGCTAGCTAAACATACATAATAAGAGATGTAAAAAGATGCGTGAGAGAAATGAAGACTGAAACTGATACCATACACTACCAAAATCCCCATAAAAAAGGTACAGGCGGGTAACATAAACCAAAATCTGTGAACACCTGTAGCTAAAACATCCAACAATACAAGATAAAGGACAAGGGGATACAAAAGTAAATGATGTACAGTAAAGAAATCTCAAAATATAATCCACTATATCAAAACAATATACACTACGTCAAAACAATGTACAAAATCTGATGCAATGATATGCTATGTGTGTACAAAAATGCATCACAATCTTAAACTATCAATCATCTCCATCGTCATCTGGAGGCGGTGCAACCGCAGAGCTAAGGGCCCGGAACTCAACAAAAAGCTCCTCTATAATCCTGGTCTGGCCCCGGGTCTGACCCTGAAGTGCGGTGATCTGCTCGAACTGGGCTTGGATCAGGCCTTGGAATGCAGTACTCTACTCAGACTGGGCTCGGATCTGGCCCTCAAGTGCTGCAAAATGAGCTGCATGGGCAGCCTCCAGCCTAGCAATGTCGGCAGACTGCTGTGCTGATCCTGCAGCTAACATATCTAAGATCTGCCGCATCTGCTCAAGCATCTGCAATGCCGGATCGGGCATCGATGGCGGCTGAAAGTGCTGCTAATGCTGATGAATATCGAGGTCGTACTGATCCGGGTCAGCAAGATCCGGCTCAACAAGTCTCGGTTGCTGCTGCTGTGGCTATGGCTGTGGCTGTGGCTGGAACTGCTCCTGTTGCTGCTGTAGTTTGCGAGATCTCAATCCCCGCTGAATGGTAGATCTACCAATGGGCTCCCTCGACTGTGGGAGATGAGGAAGTCCAATAGCAGGGGCCTCAAAAGCAGCCTCGATCTCTCGCGTCAAAAGGACCGCGAAAGGGATGGATCCCTGAGCATGCGGGTTCGTAATCTCCTCTGCTAGGGCTCTAAACTGAAATAACGGAAGATCTATGGACCTACCTGCCCTAATAGCCCACAAAAGACTAGCCCTACTCCTCTTAACCTCAGAATGCCTAGCAATGGGGTAGACGGATTGACAATAAAAAATATACAAGGGGGCATAGATCGGAAGCAATGAGCTGACCGCCACCTGCCGACGCAAACCCCAATCAGTGCCTGGGAGGCATACCTCGTCGGAAACGACTTTGAAGTCATCCGGGAACCTCCTAGATGGGAAACTATACTGAGGGTCTGCCACCCTAAGCAGCCCATACACCTCTGCAAAAGTGGCGAGGGTGATCCCAATGTCAAACCCCCTAACCCAGGACGTAATCTGCTCGTGTCCTAGGGTAACACAACAGGCTGACACGTTCACCATAAACTCGGCGAGCAAGACAAAAATGGCATCTCCCTCGACGGTAGTCAAAGGGACGCAACCCCGGGCCTCAAAGGCCTCAGCCCACAAAAAACCAGGACCCCTAAACTGCTATAGGTCCATCTGGCGCTCAATCACCACGCCTTACCTCATCCAAGTCTGAGAGAATGCCTCGAATGCATCCTCAAACACAAAACATGTGACGTCAAAGGTTGGGGCTGGCTCAGCCTCAGCTGGGCCAGTAGGAAGGGCACGAGGGGCCCTTCTACCTACCATAACAATCTAAACATCCTACAAAGTCTCCTAGGTAAAGAATAAAAATACGCGAGGAAAGATACAGGAATACCTAGGGAAGCGTGAAACACAGGGTGGAGGAGTCAAGGGCACGTGCTCGGGCTCCGGCAGGGCTCTACTATTGTCCAGGAACACTCAAAACACTCAAAAACTCCCCGTATAGCATCTATAATGAGTCTGAACTCAATACGGACGCTGCCTATTTGTAGGGGATGCCAAGCGTTCGGCGCGTTCAGATACAATCCGGATGCACCGTCTGAACGGGCAATCACCGTCCAAACGGTCAAAAAGGCCTCTGAACGGTGCGATTAACACGCATCTAGATACCGTCCGAACGGGAAATTATTACAAAACGGGCCATTCGAATTCACCGTCCGAACGGTAAATGAAACGTTTGGACGCACCGTCCAAACAGACAAACGTGTTCGGACGCACTGTCCGAACGGTAAATTCTAAAAGTTTGATTTATACACTGGAATACCCAAAAAACTTAATAGACCAAACCAACACTAAATTAAACAACAAAAACTGCAAAAAAAATAAAAGAAAACAAAACAACATATACACTGTACACAAAAACCGAGCGCAAAACAAGCTCGCCCCACCCCCCACTTAAGAGATTGCATTGTCCTCAAAGCAAGACTAACTCGAAAGAGTCCGGGACAAGAACACGGGAGGGTGGGAGCATATAGGGGACAATCATCAAGTCAAGATTGGTGGATCAATGAGATCCACACAATCTACCTCGCCTCGAAAGGGTTCGAAATAAGGCTTTAACCATTGCCCATTGACTTTGAAAAGTGTGCCATTCTTAAGATTTTGCACCTCAATAGCACCATAGGAAAAGATTTCCCTAATTTGGTAGGGGCCGAACCATCTGTTTCGTAGCTTTCCCAGAAAGAGATGCAACCGGGAATTGTAGAGAAGAACTTTTTAACCCACATGAAAAGATTTGCGATGAATGTGTTGGTCATGATGGACTTTCATTTTAGCCTTTGAAATTTTTGCATTTTCATACGCATCATTTCTTATTTCATCTAGCTCATTCAATTGGAGCTTCCGGTGGTCGCCAGTTTTGCCCAACTCCTCATTATATTGCTGAATAGCCCAATATGCCTTATGTTCAACCACAACCGGGAGGTGACATGCTTTTCCATACACAAGACGGTACGGAGAGGCACCTAGAATGGTTTTGTAGGCCGTTCGATAGGCCCACAATGCATCAATTAAGTGCAAAGACCAATCCTTTCGAGACGGATTAACCGTCTTTTCCAAGATTGTCTTGATTTCACAGTTGGCTAATTCGACTTGGCTTTGTGTTTGGGGATGGTATGGTAAACCGACTTTGTGAATGATGCCGTATTTTCTCATGAGTATCCCTAATGGCTTGTTACAGAAATGGGAACCACCATCACTGATGATGGCCCGAGGCATACCGAACCGGGAAAAAATGTATTCTTTGAAAAATTTTACCACAACTTGGTGGTCATTGGTTCTTGCCGGTATTGCCTCTACCCATTTGGAAACATAATCGATGGCCACTAAGATATAAAGATACGTAAATGAACTAGGAAATGGACCCATGAAGTCTATGCCCCAACAATCAAAAACCTCCAAAACAAGGATAGGGTTAAAGGGCATCATGTGTTTCCTAGAAAGGCTCCCGAGCCTTTGACATCTATCACACGCCACACAAAATAAATGCACATCTTTAAACATAGTCGGCCAATAAAGTCCACTTTGCAAAATTTTTGCCACGGTTTTCTTCGAAGAGAAATGGCCCCCACATGCATGAGAATGGCAAAATTTCATTACATTTTCAAATTCCTCATCCGGCACACATCGCCGTACAACTTGATCCAAGCAATATTTGAACAAATACGGCTCGTCCCAAAAGAATTGTCTTACTAGCCTAAAGAATCGCCTCTTGTCCAATGTGGACCAATGAGAAGGAATGGCTTTTGTGGCCAAATAGTTGGCAACATCGGCGTACCAAGGAGTTAAGGCTTGATTCAAGGCGTTGCAAGACATGAGTTGCTCGTCGGGAAAGGTCTCACAAATAGGAAAGTCATCTTTGGTAGGGTGCTCAAAAGGGAGGCAGGACAAATGATCCGCGACAACATTTTCCACCCCCTTTTTATCCCTAATTTCAAGATCAAACTCTTGAAGAAGGAGAATCCATTTAATTAATCGAGGCTTTGCGTCTTGTTTGGACAAGAGGTATTTGAGTGTAGCGTGGTTGGTGAAAACAATCACATGAGACCCCACTAAATAAGAACGAAACTTGTCAAAAGCAAACACAATAGCCAAAAATTCTTTCTCGGTGGTGGTATAATTTATTTGGCCTTCATTCAAAGTATTGCTCGTACAGTGGAGCACATGAGGTTTCCTCTCATTTTGTTGGCCCAATACGGCCCCCACAACAAAGTCGCTAGCATCACACATTAATTCAAAGGGTAGGCTCCAATCCGGAGGCCGGACTATGGGAGCCGTAATCAAATATTTTTTCAACTTATCAAAAGTTAGCTGATAAGACGGAGTCCACTCAAATGGAACGTCTTTTGTCAAGAGGGCACATAAGGGCCTAGAAATGGAACTAAAGGATTGAATGAAGTATCGGTAAAAACCGGCATGCCCAAGAAAAGACCTCACATCTTTCAAGTTCCTAGGGGAGGGTAGCTTTTGAATAAGCTCGACCTTAGCGGGATCTACCTCAATGCCCCTCCCGGATATGATGTGGCCTAAGACTATACCATGTGTCACCATAAAGTGACACTTCTCCCAATTCAACACAAGATTGCTCTCCTCACAACGGTTTAGTACTGACTCTAAGTTTTGAAGACAATGAGCAAAGTTGTCCCCATATACGGAAAAATCATCCATAAAGACCTCTAAAATTCGCTCCATCATATCACTAAAAATACTTATCATGCATCTCTGCAAAGTGGCGGGAGCATTGCATAACCCAAAGGGCATTCGCTTGTAAGCAAATGTGCCAAAGGGGCATGTAAATGTGGTTTTAGCTTGGTCTTCCATAGAGATGGCCAATTGATTGTATCCGGAGTAACCATCAAGGAAACAATAGTAGGCCCGTCCCGCTACCCACTCCAAGACTTGGTCAAGGAAAGGGAGGGAAAAATGATCCTTGGTAGTTACGGCATTCAAGCGACGGTAGTCTGTACACATACGCCATCCGGTTTGGATGCGGGTGTAAGCACCCCATTTTTGCCCGCTCGGCAATCTTCGAGCTGACCAAGCTCACTTTCACACATGGCATGCATATTTAGACTCTAAGCCCGCCTTTTTAACTTGAATTTAGTCCACCAGTCGCTTCCCGGGCCCGTAGGGCCCACTTGAAGCTAAATGACCGTTTTGTCCCTGGACATTTAAATGTCCCGGGAACCACACCGGCTCTGGGTATCAAACCGGTAACCTCCCGAGAATACTTCTTATAGTATTCTGAACCTTCCTCTACCTTTTCGGATCATTCCGAGTTAGTTCCGACCAACTCGGTGCAAAATGACCGTTTTGCCCCTGGTGGGCCGGTCACCTTTTCCGACCACGTCGGCTGTGGGAATCAAACCGGCAACCTTTGGAAACATTCTGAATAATGTTTCCAGATCCCAAGTCTTCTTCCGGGACAATTTGAGTCTGTCCCGGCAGTTTTCCGGTCCAATTGACCGTTTTGCCCCTAAAGGCTCGATCAACCTTTTCGACACATCTTATCCTCACTTTTCAAGTCAAATACCTCCAGGACACTATTTTAAGTGTTCCTGCTCCTTTCCGGCCTTCCGGGTCATTTCCGGCTCCTCCAAATCATTTCCGGACTTTCCAGAACCACTCCTCGTGAAGCCAGGCTAAAAATTGCATGGTAGTCACTAGTACAGGTGTCCAAATCTAATCAAAGATATGTTGCTTGCCGATCTTAAACATTTCCTAAACAGACTAGTGGCGCCAAGCCAAAAAATGGCCTAGTGCCACTCCTAGTGGCGCTAGTGTGAACTTTGGCCTAGCGCTACTACAATAGGCACCAGTGTTGTCCAACCTCTATAAATACAGAGCCTCATTCAACGTGAAAAGGATCCGCAAATTCAACCTAAAAATCATATAATTCGATATACAGAGCTCGAGCACCTTCTAAACCCTAGCTTCCCTAGGTTTTCCAAACCCTAGCCACCATACACTAAACTCTAGCCTCATATACACTCATACACACCCTCATACACTCATACATTAACCTTCAACCCTCCTTCGAAGACTTGAAGAGCTGCCATCTAAAGCTTGAAGACAACTCTTGAAGATTGAAGACGAAGATCAAGACAAAGACCGAAGATCGAAGACAAACAAGGTGCGCAAAATAACAAGACATACGGTAGGCTCCCTATTTAAATTTCCGCATTTCCCCCCTCTCTTTTCTCTCTCCTAACCCACTTGGGTTTTCTCTATTTTAATCCCCCATCTCTTTCCCTCCCTTTCTTTGCATGCTTGAAATAAGGGGACTCCCGGTCCATGTGTAGGATTAGACTGTTGGAGAGTCACCGTGTCGGGGGCTTTCTTCTAGTCTAACCAGAGACCAAGTGGGTCCGGCCCCCTTGATTATGTGGTGAAGCCTTAGCCTTGTATGTTCACGACCCCAAAATTGCATTGTGCATATCATGATCTTGTATCTTCCAAAAACCGTTTTCAAAGTTGTTTTTCAAATCGTTTTTAAACTTGTTTTCAAAATTGCATCAAAATCTCTTTTTCAAAATATGTTTTCAAAATCACAATCCTAGGGTGATTCTAGCTTTTCCATGGTTAGGATTGCTTTAGGAAAGTGTTATATTTAAAGTGACCAATACGGTCCATATTTTCAAATCTTGTTGTTTTCAAAACCGCTTTCCTAAAGTGGTTCTAGCCCTCTTATAGTTAGAGTTGCTTTAGGAAAGTGAGATGTTTTTACACCTTCTAAAAACTCTCTTTTCAAAAAGTCTTTCTTCCTAAAAATCTCTTTTTCAACATACTTTCCTAAAATTCTCCTCTCCAAATTTGTTTTCAAAAACTCCCTCCAAAAGTCTATTTTTCCAAACTCCCTTTTTCAACTCATTTCCAAAACGCTCTCTTCAAAGTCCACTTTCCAAAAACGTCCCATAAGTTGCTTTCCTAGAAAAAACTCTCCCAAAAAAAATCTTTTCGAAAACTCTCTTTCCAAAATCTTCCTTCTAGAAACTCTCCTCTAAGATTTTACTTCTAAAATCTACGTTTCCAAAAACACACTTTTCAAAAACTCCTTCTCTCCAAAAATCTTTCCAAAAACTCTATTTCCAAATTCACTTTCCAAAAACTCCTCCCTAGGATTCCCTTCTAGAAAACCTTCGTTTCCAAAAATGCACTTTTCAAAAACCCTTTCCTTGGAGCCCAAGTCAAGCCATAGAACCCACAATTAGGAAATCGTAATTTTTTTTTCCAAAAACATGGTTTTCAAACTTTACCCCAAACTTAGATTTTCAAAACCTCTTGTTTTCTACATCAAAACTATACATGTTTCCAAAACTTCTTTTCTACGTTAAAATTGTACACTTTCAAATCTAGGTTTCTAGAATCTCCCTTTCCAAATCCTTGCCAAATCCTATCTTCCCGTTTAGGAAATTAAATCCCGTCCTCCATTTTTGGAAACAAAATCAAACCTTTTCTTTTAGAAACCAAATCTAATTCTATCCTAATCCAACTTTTTCATAATTCAAATTCTTCCTAAACTTTCACTTTCCTAAATCTTAAATTTCCTAAAACTTTAAAATCTTTCTTTAAACATTAAGTTTCCAAATCTTCCCTAATCCAACCCTTTCCTAATTCTACACTCTTTTCAAATCTTAACTTTTCAAACCTAAGTTTTCAAGCCTCTCCTAAATCCAAATCTTTCCTAATCTTAAGATTTTCTAAAACCCTAAAACTTTCTAAATCTTAAACTTTCTAAATTTCAAATCTTTCCAAACTCAAAACTTTCTAAATTTGAAACTTTCTTAAGTTAAATCTTTCTAAACCTAAATCTTCCCAAATTCTAAGCTTTCCAAAACTTCAAAATCTTTTCAAATCTAAAACTTTTCTAAACTCAAAACTTTCTTAATTCAAGACTTTCTTAAGTTGAAACTTTCTTAATTCAAACATTTCCTAAATTGAAAACTTTCCTTTTTCAAACCTTTCCTAAAACGAAACTTTCCAATTTTCAAAATTTTCCTAAGTCGAAACTTTCCTATTTTGAAACTTTCCTAATTTGAACATTTTCTAATTCGAAATATTTCCTAATTTCAAAACTTTCCTAATTTCGAAACTCCCCTAATTTGAAAGCTTTCCAAATTCAAAACTTTTCTAATTCCAAAATTTCCTAAGTCAAAAACTTTCCTAATTCGAAATTTTCCTAAATCGGACCTTTCCTAATTCGAACATTTCCTAAATCCAATCTTTCTCCAATCTTCGAAGTCCAACATTTGAGTCCAATCTTTCTTAGTCTCAAGTCCTTTCTTTCCTAAGTCTAGGTTTCTTAAACCTTTTCTTTCCAAAACAAGTCTAAATCTATCTTTCCAAAGCAAGTCCAATCTTCTCAATTTCAATTTCCAATCTCCTCTTCTAATTTCAAATCAAATTCAATTTCCAATTCGATCTCCTTTTTCAAATCAATTCTTCTATTTTCAATCGGACTCTTGTCTGAACTACGACTGACCTGATTCCTCCAAAAGGATACATAGGCAACCCTTATGGGTGCGGTCACAACCTTTTTCAAATCTCAAATCCCACAATTTCTTTCAAATTTCAAACTCCTCAACATTTTTCAAATCTCAAATTCTAATATATTTTCAAACTTCCAACTTCAAGTTTCTATTTCCAATTTTTCAAACTTTCCAATTTCAATTCCATCTCTTCAAATTTATTTCAAATCAATCTCTTTCTAAATCTATTTTTCAAATCTATCTCATTCCTTGCACTTGCATATCATGCATCACGTTAGTTTCTTTTCAAGCCTTGTTTTTCAAAGTGGATAGGATTGAACAGTAGTTAGCTGAAGACTCTCGTAGGTGAATCTAGGGTAGATTGACATGTAGGTACCGAAAGGGCGGGGTAGGGTGATGGCTTAGTGCGTCTTCCTTATACGTAACCAACCTCCGAACTTAGGATCATTGATTTCAAAGACCAAAAAGGAGTTATTTTTCTAAAAGGGCTAAATGTTTTCCAAAGGTTGCCAAACAACCTGTTTTCTTAAAAACCCTCTCTTGAGGAGATCTTTTCAAAACCTTTTTTAAAAAGCCCTAAGTGTAGTCTTCAGATTATGCTTAGTTTTTAGGTGACCTAACTCACTTTAATCAAGTTAGGTGGCGACTCCAAATCTTTTCTAAAAGCCCTTTATTTAAATCAATTTTCAAATCAAAGCTAGTCGCACTCATTCTTCTAGGAGAGTGAGTTCTAACGAGAGAGTACAGCATTTTTCCCGCTTGTGTGAGTATTCCTCGAGTGTGAAAAATCTGGGCGCGACAACGGGTAGGTATCAATTCATTATTCGCATTTTCAACTACTGTCACTCCAGACTTTTTGGGGACAACTTGCGTGGGACTCACCCATTTAGAGTCGGCAATTGGGTATATAATACCCGCATCAAGAAGTTTTTGCACCTCACCCCTCACAACTTCCTTCATAGTTGGGTTCAATCGGCGTTGCATTTGGCACACCGGCTTAGCCCCTTTCTCAAAATATATGCGATGAGTGTATATTAGAGGGCTAATGCCGTGTAAATCGGCAATTGTCCAACCTATGGCTTTCCGGTGCCTTTTGAGCACCTCCAACAAGCTCATTTCTTGAGCCTCCGTAAGTGATGAAGATATCACTACGGGGTAAGATTCACCTTTACCCAAAAAGACATATTTAAGGGTAGAAGGTAAAGCCTTCCTATTGGGCGTAGGAGCCTCTAGTTCGGATGGTTGGGGCTTGGTAGGGTTAGGGGTCAAAGGTTCAAAAGTGGGGGTCCATTGACCCACCGCCAAGAGAGGACACACCTCTAGACCACTACCCTCATTAAAAACATCCCCCTCTTCCTCATCTCTCAAGCAATCTAGACCCTCACTCCATGTCAACATTCTCTCTAAAGGGTCTTCTACCATTTGCCTCTCAAAGTGCTCTTGCACTATCGAATCAATAAGATTCACCTCCCGGACGTCCTCTAAATCCCCCGGTTGTCTTCCCGCGTTAAACATATTAAGTTCAACGGACATGTTCCCAAAGGATAATTTTAAAAGACCCCCCTCACATGGATGATGGTGTCACATCTGGCTAAGAAGGGTCGCCCTAAAATGGTAGGAATGTGGTTCCGGGCATGGGGATAAACAACCGGGTGAGTATCTAAGACCACAAAATCGGTCGGGTAGTAAAACTTATCAACTTTCACTAAGACATCCTCAATTATTCCCCTAGGGGCTTTGATAGATCAGTCCGCCAACTGGAGTGTAATCCTCGTAGGTTTCAACTCACCTAGCCCCAATTGCTCGTACACTGAGTACGGCAATAGATTCATACTCGACCCCAAATCTAGAAGGCACCCCTCTATCCTATGGTCTCCTATGACATAAGTCACGGTAGGACAACAGGGATCTTTGTACTTTGGTGGGGCTTTGACTTGGACAACGGAATGGACATCCTTAACAAGAAAAGTGTTCTCCCTCACATTTAATCTCCTCTTAACAGTACATAAATCCTTAAGGAATTTAGCATAAGAGGGAACTTGTTTAATGGCTTTAAAGAGTGGTAGATTTATTTTGACATGCTTGAAAGTCTCATAAATCTCCGAACTTAATTGATTATTGGGTTTAACTAACCGGTGAGGAAATGGGGCATGAGCCAAGATCTCACGTTCCTCTCTCAAAACTTCCTCACCATTGGGCAAGGACCCACTCGGCTCTTTCTTCTCAAAATTCCCTTCCTCCTTCTTTTCTCTCTCATTTTTTTCTTTCTCACTCGCCTCCTCCTTCTCACTTGGTCCTCCCTCAACCCCTTTTCCTTTTCTAGATTCTTCCTCGTTAACTCCCGACCGCTCATCAACCTTAGACACTTTTACCCCACCCGTAGGGTTCTTAGGAAGGATGGTCTTGTTAATGGTTTTACCACTCCTCAAAGTGGTAATGGCCGAAACATTCTCATGGCTAGTTGATGGTGGGGCCAAGGTTTCGGTGGAATGGACATGCCTAGAAGGATTGGGTTGAGGTTGTGCAAGCAACTTACCCTTCTCAGTAAAGGTCAACGCTTGAGTAAGAAGAGTCAATTGACTCTTGATGTCATCTAAAGTTTTGTCGACCCGTGAGTTTACCCCCCCTTGGGTTTGGATGAATTGTTGGAGAGTATCCTCCAACGGCTTTTAATGTGGGGGGTGGTAAGTGTTGGGTTGAGCTTGAGGTGGAGGTTGGAATGGTTTAGGTTGGGTAGGAAATGATGTGACCGGTGGAGGTTGGTAATGTTGTGGGTGCGATTGTGACGGAGGGGCTTGATAAGATTGAGGGTTGTTATACTCTCCTTGATAAGCTTGGGGATTTGAAGTCCCCTCATTACGCCATCCAAAGTTAGAATGATCCCTCCATCCCGGGTTATAAGTATTGGATTTGGGGTTTCCCCCAACTCGATTATATTGCCCAATAGCATTGGCTTGGCCATGCAAGGCTTGGCCATGCAAAGCTTCCTTAATCCCCGGGATAACCGGGCATGACGTGGTGTCATGCTCTTTGGTCTCACAAACCGCACAACACATTCCCTTAGGTTCCTCACTCCCCACCGAACTCACATTCTTAAATTCTAGAGCCTCTAATTTTCTCGCCATTGTGGCAAGCCTAGCATTTATATCATCAACTTCTTTTAATTGATATTTCGCCCCTTGCGTGTTTGGTCTACCTTCAGGATTTTGGGTCCCGATAGTGGCCCAATCGCGAGCCAAGTTAGCTAGGTAATCAAAATATACATAAGCTTCATGAGGTTGCTTATCCATAAATGTTCCCGCACACATAGTTTCAACGAATTGCTTGAGTTGAGGCGTTAACGAAGAATAAAAAATGTTGATAATGTGTCATTCGGCAAAGCCATGGTGTGGACAAGAAACTAAGAGCTCTTTAAACCGCTCCCAACACTGAAAAAATGATTCTCCCAACATTGGAGAGAATTGTGAGATTTGGCGTCTAAGCGCCTCTGTTCTATTTTTCGGGAAATTTTTTTTCAAAAACTCCCCTTGAAGAGTTTGCCAAGAGTGGATAGAAAATGGTCTCAAGGAATTGAACCACGTCTTGGCAGTGTCCTTTAAACAAAATGGAAAGATTTTAAGAAAAAAGATTTCCCGTAGACACGAGTTGTCCATCACTAATGAGCATGCATCCTCAAATTTCTTGATGAAGGCATAAGGCCTTTCCGAATCAACTCCGTGAAATTGAGGAAGCAATTGCATCATGCCCGGCCTTATGTTCAAAGCGGCATAGTGGGGCGGAATAACAAGGCAAGAACTTGGTGCTTGCCACGGTGGGTTTAAGAAATCCCTCATTCGGAATTGGGGAGCCCCCATGTCACCATGGTTACTCACATTCTCCATGTTCTCACCCCCTAAACCATGGGCCGGATGTAAAGGAGGGTGTTATGGTAATCCACCCATTGGTGGGTTTGGCAAGATATTTGGATTGGGTGGAGCATCATTAGGTAGCCTAAGTGTGGGGTTTGGGTCATCCATAGGAGGTGCACCTAGGTTGACCACTAATGAAAATTCGGGAGAAGGTGTGTTAGCCGCTGATGGTGGGTCAACTCGTAAAAGGCGTCTATTGTCAATTCGTGCCCAATGGGACATGCAAATGTAATGCACAAATAGTATGCCTCAATTCTAATCAACACATCATACACAAACAATATATATATGGCGGACAACGGCTTTTTCTCTTTACCGGACAACGGCTTTTCAACTCCAATCTCCCACTCCACGTGCTAGAATACCACCGATTAGCAAATAAAGCACACACTATCCTAACTCCTCTAATGCCCCTAATAATATGCAATGTCAGTAGTTAATCAAACAAAAGAAACTATTGAAAAGAAAGAAAGAAAAATTCTAACATGGTATCCACATTGAGTTTGAAGAAATTACCTAGGCCCGAAACCGTAGATGCTTCCCTCGTAGGTGGGTGATCAATTTTCACCTTGTTTTTACGATTTGCAGTTTTTTTCGTTTTCGCACTTTGCTCGTTCCTTCAAGTCCCCGACAACGGCGCTAAAACTTGACTCGTCCCTTCCACGCTCACCGCAATGGGGGTGCTTATAGTTTAAGTGGGGTACTCCCACTATCGTGTTCTCCCAAGAGACCTGTGCCAATTTAGTAATAGGAACGAGTAGAGTTTAGAAATATATTCAAATTGCAACCGCAAACCAAGAGGAAAATCGATTGCTATGTTAGCTAAAATTTGACCGAAAATCTTTTGATGTTTGAGGGTTTGGTTTACTAGCAACTAGGCAAGCAATTGAATTGAAATTTAAACCTACAACTTAATTCTAGCTAAAGTGAATTGACAATTATGGACATTCTACTACAACAACCACACTTAACACTAAATCAACTCTTAATTTAACTGGAATTCCAAATGAGCACAAATAGAGATTTAACTTGATTAAAGAAGAGGGTTTGGGTTCAAATGTTCCAATCTACCAATTCTAGCATGGAATTTGCAAGGGAGAGTTTAGGTTAACTCAAATCAAGAACCGTCCAAAGGCCCTTCATTCGAAACGTTTAGCTTTAAAATTTTAGGGATCTCTAATTATGTTGGAATTAAGTTTTATCACAATTTATGGGTTCTTTAGAAATAAATCACATGTTATTAACTATGATTATAGTTCTAAGAGTTCTACAACAATTAATTCCAACATAATTAGAGAAAGATAAACAAAATAGATATTCAACAAGATTCAAGAACTCCCCTTGGGTTTTCCATGCATTCCTTGGTAGATCTTCACATTTGCTCCCAAACGATGGGTTTAGCTTGAAGAATCTATGGTTGAAAGCTTTCCAAAGAGTAGAGACAACATCTTGACTTTAAACCAAAAGTTTATATATATTCAAATGTGAAAAATGTAAGAGATTACACCAAATCAACCCAAGAAAACTATCTAAATACTTCCCAAAGCCCTAAATACAACAAACTAAAGTAAATCTAAGCAAAATACATCATTTTCCCCTATTCTCCCTCTGTACCCGCAGCAAAAGACCTAAAATCTGATATATCCCTCTTCTTTCTTCAACTGCTGGGTTGTAGGGCAAATCTGCACTCACCGTCCGAAGTGCGTCCAGAGTGCGGCCGGACGCATCGTCCGGACGGTGCCATAACCGTTCAGACGGTTATTTCATCGTTCGGACGGTCTTCAGACGAGGAAACTCGGCTTTGTAATTCTTCGAACAGAAAAAGACGACTCTGGAACGGCTTTGGACGGAAAATATCGCCGCTGGAACGGCTTTGGACAGGAAATATAGACTCTGGAACTCCCATGTCCGTTGCACCGTCTGGACGGTAATTCGCTCGTCTGAACGGGGCGTCCGAACGACAATTTGTCCATCTGAACTGTGCGTCCGAACGGTAATTTGGCCGTCTGAACGCACCGTCCGAACTGTTTAACCGTCCGAACGGTCCGTCCGAACGGTCTTCTTCTCTTTAAGCCGCCTTTTTCCACCATTTTATCACCAAAAACCTACAATACATATAAAAACACTTTAGATCAGTTTATTGCTAAAAATCTATACTAATACCCATATAGAGGCTATCAAACACTTAGTTTGGGGACAAAGATTACACTTTTAGAATAGAATCACAACACAAAGACGTCTTCACATGGAACTACACGCAAATGCCTGGGCTTGAACCAGTGGTTACTATGCACATGCTTAACATATACCTAACAGCCAAACCAATCAAGTAGAGCGGATGGGTGTTCCACGCCGAAGTAGAACTTCAAATCAAAGAAGAAGTAAAGAAGCTCCTTGACGCCGTTAGCCAACGTGGTACCAGTTCGCAAGAAAAATGGCCAAATATGTATCTGCGTTGATTTCAGAGATCTGAACCTAGCCTGTCCAAAGGATGATTTCTCGTTGCCTAACATTGACTTACTTATTGACGCCACAACGAGACACCAGATGTTCTCCTTCACAGATGGGTTTAGCGGCTATAACTAGATTAAGATGGCCCTAGAGGATGTGCACCATATAACATTTTGAATGCCCATCGGCATATTTTATTACGCCGCCATACCCTTTGGTCTAAAAAACGCTATAGCCACTTACCAGCGCGCAATGATGGCCCTGTTCCATGATACGCTCCACAAGCACTTGGAATTTTACATGGATGACTTGGTGGTCAAATCCATGGCCCGCCAAAGCCACCTGGAGGACCTCCGACGAGTCTTCAGTCGATGCCGGGCATACACCCTTCGCATAAATCCAATGAAATACGCGTTTTGTATGACAGCTGGCAAGTTCCTTGGGTGCGTAATCCACCGGCAAGGAATCGAACCAGACCTTGCCAAAACAAAGGGTATCGCGGATATGCCAAGACCAGCGAGTCAAAAAGACCTAAAAAATTTTCTAGGCAAAGTTTCCAACCTCCGATGCTTCATTCCCACACTTATAGAAATTACATACCCTTTCTCTGCTCTTCTGAAGAAAGGCATCCTATTTTGATGGAGCACGGAGCACGACGAAGCATTCGCCCAAATTAAAAAAGTGCTAGCATCGCCAAGAGTCATGTTAGCACCTCGAAAGGGGTTACCCTTGCTCTTTTACCTAACCTCAATAGCCCATTCAATCGGTGCCATGCTCACTCAAGAGGTAAAGGGGCATAAACACCCTGTCTACTACATTAGTCGAGTATTATAAGGGCCCGAGCAACGCTATCTCCCAGTTGAATGACACTGCTTGGCCCTGGTTTTTGTGGCACAAAAACTAAGACATTATTTCCTTGTCTTCCCCATTCACATAATCAGCAGGTGCGACCCCATATGTCACCTCCTGTCTCGCCCGGCAATGATCGGCCGAATAGCTCGATGGTTGCTGGCGCTAGCAGAGTTTGACATCCAGTGTAAAACACCTATAGCAATAAAAAGTCAAGCACTAGCAGATCCACTAGCATAATTCCCAAATGGCTCCTACGAACCACCAAGCACAGAACTACTGGGCGACGTGGAGGTAGTTACAATAAAGGACGCCGAATGGACTCTAGACTTCAACGACTCCTCTACTTGAAAGGCGGGAGGAGTGGGAGTAGTGTTGAAAGCCACAGATGGACAGCGAGTAGACCTTTCCTACAAAGTTACCTTCAAATCTCTAAACAACGAGGTTGAATACGAATCATTGATATTGGGACTCATAGCCGCACTGAACATCGGTGTCTCCCAGCTCCGAATAAAAGGGGATTCCAAGCTTATTATCAAACAAACATCAGGCGATTACGGGATTAAACAGCCAAGCCTTGCGGCATACCGAACCATCAACCAAGAGCTCCTAAACTGGTTCCATACGATGGTAATCCAGCACGCCCACAGGTCGAATAATCGACACCCAGACGCACTAGCCACCCTCGCTTCTAAGACAGACATTGAGGAAGATTCTGCCACCATCGAAATATTCAAATGAACACTCCTTTCCTCAGTGGCACAACTATTAAAATCGAGGATGAAGTCTAGCCAGACGACTAGAGAAGCCCTATAATGCAGAAGCTTGAGGCGAAGGACACCACATCCCTACACGAGCTCAAGCACTTTTTGCTCTACGACGGGACGCTATTTTTTCGAGGTGCTGAGGGACTGCTTGCAAGATGTGTATCTGTAGAAGAAGCGAAACACAAATTAGAGCAGGTCCATCATGACTCATGTGGGATGAACGACACCACGCTATATTGCCGGTTGCAACGACAAGGCTACTACTGGCCTACGACGGCCCAAGATGCGGCAAAGCTCCAGGGTAAATGCTCAAAGTGCCATGAGTTCCCTCGCCACGGAGAAAGCGTATTGGCAGAAACTACTAGGGACTGGCGACAACCGTACATAGATTTCATAAAGGAAGGATCATTACCTGTAAACAAAAATGACACCGCGTGCCTAAGAAAATATACCCTGAGGTACTTTCTCCATGAGGACTGACTGTACAGATGTGGATTCAACGGCCAACCTTTATGATGTGTAGCTGATTAAGAACTCCAGGGAGTCCTAAAAAGAGCACACTCCGCAGAACACCAAGGCGGCGCAAGATTGTTCGCTTAGCTGCTCCACTTGGGCTATTACTGGCCCACAATGGAAAAAGACTCGATCACTTATGCCAGAAAATGCAAACTCCATGGCAACCTTATCCATGCACCAGCAGTCGACCTGCGCGTCCTTGGTACCCCTTAGCCATTTCACACCTAGGCGTTGGATTTCATCGGGCCCGTGAACCCACCATCCAGAGGCTACATATGGATTTTCGCAACAACAGAACTCCACATAAAGTGGGTGGAGGCAATGGCCCTCCACTGCGCTATCGGGCCCGCTGTTGCAAATTTCATTAAAGAATACATAATATGTAGGTTCGGTATTTCAAAAGTTCTTCTAACGGACAACGGGACCCCGTTCGTCAACCGCCACGTCGGCTCGCTATTGTCGAAATACGAGGTCAACCACCACCGCTCTACACCATACTACCCTAAGGGTAACGGCCAAGTGGAAGCCATAAACAAGACACTACTAAAATTACTCAGTAGGACGATGCATGATTTCCCAAACAAGTGAGCCGAACAGCTCCCTCTGGCGCTATGGGCCTATAGGACCTGCAAACGGCAACCTACCAAGGTAACTTCGTTTTTCCAAGTTTATGGAATAGAGGCAGTGCTACCCATCGAGATTGCAGTACCTTCGACATGCATGGCACTAAGGACCAATGTCAACCCACATGCAAGGAGGCAATAGCTAGAAGCACTTGATGAAAGGAGGGAGAACTCTCAAATTACACTCCAAACCTACCAAACAAAGCTGTCCAGAGCCTACGACGGCATGGTCAAGGAACAAAAGATTAAAGAAGGAGACCTGGTACTTAAAAATGCCCTCATGTCATGCGTGGACTAAACCCGCTGAACAAGTTTGCACCTAAGTGGGAGGGGCCTTTCATCGTCACTAAAGCAAACGATAGTGGATACTATCACTTCGCGTTAGTTGACGGTGGAACTCCATATAAGACACCGGTTAACATCAAGTGGCTAAAGTTGTATTATGCATAGCAACACAAGAGATTTCTGGAACCATTACTAAACATTTTTTTTATTGCGTGGGATTATTTAATTCTTTAGTTAGTTTTATGGTTCAAATTAGCTGTCTCTTGGTTGATTGTACATGGGCGCATTAGGCGAATGCATTTGGAACTTTATCTCAAATAAATAAAGGCAGTTTCATAAAATATTGCTTTACACTTTTTGTTATTCAAAACAAATTGATCAGACTATGACAAAACTGCCGTATGTGGCACTAGAACAGTCATGTTCCTATTGTCTTGGACAAGTTCATAGTGCCTCCAGCAACCCCGGAGCATTTCTCCAGCTGATCCTACCATTCGGCTACCTCCGCCCTTGCAAGGTTTAACTATTCCGCCAGAGCCTTTTCCTTCCTTTTCGCCAGCATAAGTCTTTGTTCGGCTTCTATGACACCCATGTGTGCCTCCACGGCCTCGAGGTGTTGGCGAACCCAACTTAGATTAAACTTCAATAATTCCAGATCCGCCATTGTGTCGCACCACTTTGCTAGCATTTTTTTTATTAGTTCATTTAGTGGGGTTTGAAGGAGTTGACGGCCTAACTCGGTAAGGACGTGAAGTGAGGCAGGTCTCATCATGCTTGACACCTGCAGCATGTGACCAAACGTTGCTCTTTGGTTCAGATGCAAACGGCACAACACCCCAATATCTTCCTCGGCCAAGCCAGCTACAAACTCGCGAGCTCGTGGCATGACTTCTTGACCTTGGTCTATCTCTGCTTCCGCCTTATGATAGTCTTTAGCCTCTGGCAAGATAACAAATTTAGTGGCTATATCCCCAAACACCGTTCTTTGTTTAGCAGTTGTCGCTAAAGTAATTGGATCTAATGGCATGTTTGCCTCTAATGCTGGCTCATGGGAGTCCCCCTATTGTTCGTCCACCGCCTCCATGATCACTTCCGGTGGCACAATGACTTCTCGTTCGTCATCCCCCCACTCTACCAAGGTGCCAGCCTCAGTCCACCCCATCGGTGACCCACCTTTCTCTTTTTCTTCATTGGATTGCTCCATGTTTGCCACAAGTGTTTCAAGGGTGGCCACAATTTGTTCCAATACCTTCTTCCTTTTCTTTTCCTTAGTAGGCAACCAGCTTAGCAAGGGTCAACTGATCTTCAGGGGTTAGATTTTTCAAAATGCTGGGAGTTAAGGGTACTTTGGACACGGAGCTTGGTTCCTTTGTTGCGCTGGCAGGTGGGGAATTGATAACCCGTTCGGAGTCCGGTCTCCCCCCTCCGCCTCGTTCGGCAGGGGAATGTCATCTAATAACTCTGCTGAATTAATAGAACTCCCCCCGTGTTCACCTAGGCTTTTCGAAGGCCCCGCAATGTCACCTTTGCTGGGCATTTATTCTTCAGCATCACTGTCATCCGAGGTGCTCCCTAAATCCATGAGACTGCTAGGTCTGGCGAGGCAAACCATAGGCACTGGTACGCCCTCCACGAGAACCACCAGGTCATGCTGTTCGAGGCGTTTCAAAGGCCCTTTCCCTTTTCCTGGGCGGAATACATCCAGTGGTTTTTTCAATTCACCTAGCAACCCCATGTCAAAACCCGGCCCCAAGTCATCCAGCACCTCTCGGGGGATGATTGGCTTGCCTTTATCGTCCTTCGACGCTTTTATTTCCGCCATGACTTCATGCCCTCGTTCGCCCTTTAAACATCTTCCTAGCCAATACTCCTGCGCGGACACACGAACCAAACTGCGTTAAAATTGCCTTGGCAAAATATGAACAAGGTGTGTTAAGCTTAAATCGTTCTTACTCTTTTCGGAGGCTTCTCCGTGGATCTTTCATTGCCACGTTTGCTTTTTGTCCCCGCAGTTTTTGCCTCGGCTGAGCTCTTGGGAGGAAATACTAAGAGGGCCCCTCGCTCTGTTGAGGCTTTCTTGGAAGCCACTTTGAACACTTTGTTTTCCAGACGGCTAATGAAGTCTGCCAGTGGACATTCCCAGCCCATATCATGCATCATATACCCCTTTATTTGGTCAAGTTGGTGAGCCCAAAACGCGCCCCACTTTGGGGTTGTAGTCCCAACCCGGTTGCAATGGGAATTGGTCATACTCCCCGAGTTTTCAATCAACGCTTTTGCCCTCATCTAAAGGTAGCGAACAAAACCGTCGTCGCAGTTATGGCTTCGTACGATATGCGAGGCTCCTTGATCGTACCGCAATTGACACGCTACCCTTTAAGGATTGTATGTCACCGAATAGCTGAAGCACTGGCTGAACCCTTCATCGTACCACGGTAATAACCCCAAAATCGCCCAGGATGCGGCCAGCATGAACTTAGGATCATCTATGTCTACCAACAAATTTTCTCCAAGATACGATGCTCCTCTGGCAATCCCGCTCACAAGCTTGACGTAAGGCCTGAATGCGTATTCGATTTCCAAGTCAATTATTGATCCCAAACTTCGGGGTTGTCCCGTTTTGCACCACTGATCAGCCCGCGATAACTTATAGGGCAGCGATTGTTCCTTGCCATCTTCCCCCACTATTGGGTTCCCTCCCTCGTCCACCAAGAACTTATTCTTGTGAAATGTGGAAAGTTCGTTAGGTGACAGGGCATAATTGGAAAACTTCTTAAAAATAAACATCTCCAGGAAGTAAGTGCTCAAGTACGTCAAGATGTCGTACTGCCCAACAAACTGGAGCATATTCTCATGGAGCGCATATCTAGCCTCCGGTATAAGGTGCCCAAAAAGAAGGGCCCTAAAGCTACCACATGCCCATGCGCCAAAACGGTGGCCAAATGAAATAGGGATGTGTTCACCCCATCTTAGAGTGGGCCCTCTAGTATGTGCCGCAATAGCCACACGACCAGGAACCCCATGAGGGTATACCCCACCTGAAACCCTGGGCTGCTCACACAGGGGTGTTTACTGCCCCTTTTCACTAATTTTTTTAGCTCGCCCTTTGGTGGGTAATCTTTGAAGAAGTATCGTATCCATCAGGTAAACGTGTTTTTGGAAGGAACGTTGGGGTGCGCGTCAAGTAATGCACCATTCATTGCCCATCGGGAACCACACTAATTCACCATTGTAAGGCGTGTCTGCAAAAACTCCAAGGTATCTCACTCATCATTCATCAAATCACATAAGCGAAAGTCAACTTCCTTGAACATATTCAACCGAAGGAGATTTTGGGTATCCTCTAGTGTTGGACCTAGTTCTCCCCAACTAGTCCCGAATATATGCGTCTCTGTGCTCCACCGTGGTGTCAATACATCAAGCAGTTCCCTATTCTAGTTCATTGAAAAACTCTTGGTGCTTCGTATCGCCCCAAGTACATCTGTCTTCTCCAATATATCTCGATGGTTCGTAAGAACGAATGTGGTCCATGAATCCATGTGGTCCAACACGGAACTATAGCTCTTGTACGCTATAAAGGACCACGACACTGACCCCCTCTCGATGGGGAACCGTAAAACGGAGGACGGGTGGAATAATCCATCTTTCGTTTCCTCTTTTTTGATTAAAATCCTTATTCCCGGTGCAGTGGCTTTTGGGGCGAAGCTCTCAACATGTGGCTCGAAATGGTCATTTTCCCCAAAGCACGGGGCGCAGAAAGCTACATCCGTCGGAATCTGGGGCGGCGCCTCTCTAGGCCGATGTAACGGTGAGAGTTTCTTGTCTCGACCCATGTGTTAACAATGGATGGTTGTGGTTACACGTTGGTTCGCCGAAAATTGCCTTCTCCAGTGCTCGTCTCGAGTAAAAAGTTTGCTCCCTAGTCTAAGTGTTGGTATTTATATGTGCCCGATGCCTGGGGTGCCGTGTTCTATCTTGCCACGCGACATAATGATGGAAGCCTAGGGGTCACGTCACTTCTACTTCATCGGCTTTGCATTTAATGTGTCGGTCTATACAGGCACGTCTTTGCATGCACACGTATCGGTCATGATACATGCCCGTGCAGGGGGACTAAATATACGTACCCTTATGTGAAAGTATGCCACCTAGCGTGGGTCCCACCTAACGTCGGGCATTCCCTCCAATCATGGCATCTTACAGATACATTCCTTCAGTCATTCGTCATGGCGCGCATTCGGGACACTAAATGGCACGTGCTCATGACTTGCATGTTCGGGACGCCGAACAAGCGCACATATGATTTTCTCTCATGATGTCATAGGCGCTTAGTGCGTGCCCTAGCCGCATTGAGGTATGCTGCCTAAGTTTAGAGACAATTTGGAGGCAAGTCTAGACAATCCGTTCGACACCTGGCGGGAATCTTGGGATCTAAGTAGTTCGGTGGCTTAGGGTGAAGATGTTGCCTCGGCTCGACCCCTGCGTGGGGTCACACCACCTTCAGGCCAGTTCTGCTGAGAGAAAGAGATTGCTCCATGTTGGACTCTCAACCCTTATTACGAATAACTTTATGAATGGGTATGCTTATAGATAGGCCTTATCGTCTAAAAGTCCAATCCTATCCGGATTATGGCGAGAGGTTCCATATAAGGGCGCCTACGTGTTCCTGGAGGGGGGGATTGATCAATCTGGGCTCTAAAAATCACTGGTTCCTCCGTTGTCTTTCTCTCTTTTCAGCTGAATTGCTTCGACCTTCGTCCAATCATTCCTGGTTTCCCCCAGCATCTTTGACACGATCTGTGACTCCACACCAACCCTAGTGACAACACATTCATATAGGGGTCAACTTATTTTTTGGAAAAAAATGAAACCCACGCGAAAATCCCCAAATCTCACTCAACTCAACCAACTCCATCAAAACTCTCTCAAACTCTTTTAATATTTTTCAGGTCCAAAGATTGACCCAAAAAGACCACAATAACCCAAAACGAAACAATTTAAACATGTTAATCAAATGGATCTAGAGTTTGAAATATCAAACCCAACATGCATAAATTTGGAGGCTTTACAAACCCTCACCTCAAACCCATAGTATAAACTTACGAGACTTCAAAATCTAGCCAAATGGGACTCAAAGGAGTCGCCAAGGATTACTCAAACGTCACAACTCACATAGATATACATATATACACATGCAAGCTAAAATTCATACCTTTATTCAAGTTTGCTCAAGTTTATCAATGGCGTCTCTTGACTTGGGTTGCGACTTTCAAAGCTTCTTCGTTCTTCAATTTTCTCCTTTTTTGTTGTTGTTGTTGTTCTTATTCTTTTGGCTGGTGAGTGTGAGAGTGGAGTGTGTGCATAAGTGTGTGGGTGTGGGTAATTAAGAGAGCACTATGAGAATTAATCTCATGTATCTCACACATAAAGCATAGATTACAACACGAGTCTTAATTGGTTAATATTAACTCCAAAATAAAATAAAATAATACAATATTTAAGAAATTCATATTTAATCAAATAATAGAGGTTCATGGTATTATAATGTCAGTGTAAAAATACTTATATACCCTTTCAAAAGATTTAGTGCTACGGAGTAAAGTAATGAAAATGGAATTTAAGTACGGTTTTCTTGACGAAATTCAGTCACACTCTTTTGTGAAAAAAAATAACTTAGTCAGGTTCCCGAGATATATCTTATTTGGAGTGCACTACCTCTATCTATAAAATGCATCATTTTTAATATTTAATGATTTAAAATTAAGACTTGACTAATACATAATTCATACATAAAATAATACAGATTGTAACTAATATATTACCAACTTCTAGCAATGATTTGTGCAATTTGGAATTATGACCATTCAGTAACGCTCTCCAATTGGATTAGTATTTGGAATGTATAACTTTTTAATATTTAAACTTTAACACTTGACTAATACATAACACTCATAAAATAATATGTAAGTGAGTTTTTGAAAAGGCCTGGATCACTCAAATTAATATCAATGAATTTCTGACCTACTGTAAAGAGATAAAGAAGTTAGAATGGATCGACACTCTTTGGGTCGATCACACTCCGACGATCAAATTAGTAATTTTCACCGAAAATCGAATTAGAAATACAGACAGTAAATACTTAGAAATCAATTATCCATACCTTGCTTATTTAAGATGCTGTGTTTTATTGTGTAGTATTCTCTGTTGAGCCTACTCATGTAATCATGACCTACCTTATAAGCTTATGCTAGTTAAAGTGGGCTGATCGGATAGGAATACACCTTTATCACTATGCTTGAGTTCGACTGATCGGATGTAAGCATAGCCGTCGAGTGTTGTATCTCCTCCGCATTGAATGCGGGTCCGTTCAACATTAAATGCTGACAATAGAGTATTGAATGCACTGATATCCCCGACTCGGGTGATTCGGTTCTTTAGGGCCGATTAGTCTTTCTATTTGGACTGACCCGGAGTGTGGGCCTGAATTGCCCTGATAAGGTCTAGCCTATACGAATTCTCTAAGTATTTATTGGGTCTGCCCTATTGGACTGGGCTGGGGTTTTTTTCACTCACATAATACATATTGTAACTAGAATATTTCCAATTCGTAACAATGACTTGCACATTTTGGAATTGTGACCATTATTTGTTTATACTCTTGGCACAATCATTTAAGGCAAAAAGATTACAAGATTTTAATTACCTACCTACGCTACTAACGCAAACCAACTTCCTGTAGGAGAAGTTGTGTCTATTTTTTTTCCAAGACAGAGAGAGTCCACCTATGTAGATCCCAAACCACAGGAAGGAAAGGAAAGGTCAGTGCAGTTTACCCATTCAAAAAGTCAATTTTCGATTATATTTTAGTAAATGTTTTGAAATGTTTATTAAGTTATTCAAAAAATTAAATTTTGTGATTAAAAGGGCTATTTTATTTAATTGGATAATACTAGCAAAGAATATTGTCAAATTGATAGCTATTAGACCCGAATCACCTTCTTTGTTTCATCTCTCAAGTTTTGATGCAACTCCTCAAAGTTTTTACCTTAACTAGGGGTAGACATTGGTAAGGCGGGTCGGCCTACGCTAAAAATAATTATTGTCTAGCCTACTATTAATTCTTGAGCCCGCCCATTTAACGTAAATTTTTTTTAATAAATATTTTTCTTCTATAAAAATTATCTTAAATAACCTAAAATCTAAATTACATATATACTTTGAAACATATGGATATATTATTGTATATATTTCAAGCTGGGCCGGGCTTGTAACAAAAGTCCCGTATGTCCATTAATATATAATCGGGCTTAAAACAAAATTTTCAAACATTATATATATGATGAGCATACTTGAGCAGGCCTAGTCATCAGGCCATAGCCACCCCTAACCTTAACACTTTAGGTTTTTACCTTAGTTTATGAATTCTATGTTCTATTTATGCTTTGGCGAATGTTTTGGCGTATGCTTCCTAAGTCATTAGATCTAGAGTCTCTAGTTTGGTCCGGTATTTTTAGGTTTAAGCTCTCGTTGGTGTTCAATCTGTTTCTCAAAAGACGTTTCTATTGTAATGCTGACAAATTTTATTTCTTCTATAAATCAATGAAGTTCTTATATATATGCATATATAAGACCATGGATAAAATCATCTAGCTCAACGAAATACAAAATTTAAACTATTGAATTTCAAAAATTTCCAGTTTGGACAAAAACAAAAATATAGAAATAACAATGAATTTAGATAGCACTTCGAAATTGATAAAACAAATAGTTCATTTAAAAAATCTCAAAGATTAAATAATTCTATGTTAAAAATAATTAAATTTATAGTTTCCTATAAATGAATTGTTTTACAATTTTCAAGCCTTGCGTTGTGATAGAAAAATATATATAATTAAACAAATTTAGTTAATTTAATTCTTAAAGTATCTAATTATAATTCATATAGTCCTGCAAATCTAATTTTTTTTAGGACGAATTATACGAATGATTCTTAAAGTTTACCCTCAATAACAATTTGGTCGTTATAGTTCAATCGCAATAATTTTACCTTGAATTTTTAAAAATATGCGCAATTGGCCTAATCAATAACAGACATGACGGAAAATAGTTACGTGCGCAACATGTGGTCATGGTTGAGAGGCAAAAGGGTAAAATCACATGCCACTTATGAATTAAAAAAGAAAAGAGAGAAAAAGGGTTCTTGGCCAAAGAGGCATTTCATCGAACATATTGAATGCACATATACATTCAAGTATAGCAGTGGCCGGTGGGCATTGGCAGCTTAAGAAAAGGAAAGAGAGAGGAGGGGCGTTGGCAGCTTATCCAGTGCTGGTGCTGGATGGATAATAGCTTCACTGCTAAGATTGTAGAACGAGGCTATTGAGATCTGGTTCCATCAGTTTGGACGACGACACGATGTAGCACACTCATGTATTTGCCATTGGTGATTACCTGCATTTGTTAAACTATTTTAGAATCGTCATTTATAGGTAGTGAAATTTGGGCTAGTTGAGCTAATACAGCACACTTAGTATACCTCAAGTTGGTCACCGAGGTTGATTACAATAGAATGGCCCATCGGCGGAATATCGATCCACTGGCCATCCTTCAGGAGTTGGGACATGGTGGGTAGTTGCTAACCTTGCTGCCGAAGTTAGGACCATTGGTTCCATAGAAGGCCTTCTTTAGGTAGCCTTTCTCTAGTCCGAGATTCTCGCATAGCAAGTCCAGGAGCTTGCCATCAGCTCAGTTACCTCCGCCTGGACACCCTCTGGGGCCTTGTTTGCCACCAACCCCTTGAACTTCTGTTCTATACTCTTCTTGTAGTGCTCCTTGAACCTCTGTTCCATACATTCCCAACCCATCTGGCCCAACCCCTGCTCTCTCCAGCACCATTCTAACCTACCCAAGCACCCCCCCATACTGCCAGATGCCCACCGGCCAATGCTATACATGAATGTATATGTGCATTCAAGGTGTTTGATGAAATGCCTCTCTGGCCAAAACCTTTCTTCTCTCTTTTCTCTTTTCTCTTTTCTCTTATTTAATTCATAAATGGCATATGATTTTACCATTATGCCCCTTAATTAATGACCTTGGGCCGCTCGCGTGACTACTTTCCCTCACGTCTGGTATTGGTTGGACCAATTGCGCATATTTTTAAAAATTTAAAGATAAAATTATTACAATTATAAGGACCAAATTAAGGCCTAGGTAAACTTCAAGAACCATTTGTGTAATTCAGCTTTTTTTTTAAAAATAATTAAAAAGTAGCCTGTTTTATTATTACTTTTTTTTTTCATAAGAGAAATTCAACATACAATACCATATGAGAGTTAAAAAAAAGTAAAATAAAATTTTACACTCTGTACTTTATACTGGATTTCATTTTAAGACATTTACTTTCAATTGTAACAATTAAGTCCTTATATTTTTAATTTTTTATAGTGTTAACATTCTGCAAACTTTTGTTTAGAAACTAGACTAAAAAAATTTGTATATGATAAGCACATTTTTTTTAAAAGAAAAAAACTTAAAATCATGTTTCTTTCTAATAATTTATTACAAATTTTTCTTAAATCACTCTAAAATTATGAGTATAATTAATAATGTGATATATATAATGTAATTATGTTTCAATTGAAAAATTCTAATTCAACTCACTTGTGATACATGTGAGTTTTTTAAATTAAAAAAGATTAGACTTTACATATTTTTTTTCTTGAAAAAGGTTATGTGATTATCACATGTGAATTTTTTATTAATTTTTTAAATAAAAGATTAACATTGTAATAAATTAAAAATATAAGAGCTTAATTATAACAATTGAAATTAAATGTCTAAATTAAAAAAATATAGAATATAATTAATTCAAGAAAATATTAGCTTATTCTATGCACCCACAAGAAAACTGAGACTCGTTTAGATTAGCTTTTTACCGATTTTCTAATTTTTTTTGTTTAAAAGGTAAATAATTGAATTCTGATTTTAAAAAAAAAAGTTAAAAAGCCGTTAAAAGACCGACATAAACCAGCAATTACACAAAGCTATAGGGTCTTCATGAAAATTGGCCTTTTCCGCTAGGCCCCCCAACAATTTCTAATTTAGGCTTCCCCTCTACCCCAAGGCAAAAGGGGGCACAAAGCCAAGAAAGGCCATAACAGGCAACGCGAAGTTCCAAATTCATCTCCGATCGTCCGAATCAGATCAAATTCGCAGAGAGAGACTGCTAGAATGTATCATCCCACTAGAGGCGGCGTTCGCGGTGGTCGAGATCGTAAGCTCTCTATCTCTTTCTTCTATTTTCTAGGGTTTCTGATTTGTATATGTAGCCTATGCTGCTACACGTACTCGCATTTATACTTCTATGTATTTATCGGTATGGTCGAGTGTATAGATAATACTGTGATGATTCGGAACAGAACTGAGTCCTTGGGCTGAAACTAATACATCAATTGCAGTTGGAAAAAGGAAAAAAAGGACTGTTGTGACCTAGTGTTATGTTGTTGTTGGTATTAATTTAGCTATTATACTTGCACGGAAATCATATGTATTGGGAGTTGAACATCGAAATGATGCATCTGATGTAGGAATTAATTCAAATTTTCAATTTAATAACTTTTAGGCTACATAATTATATGATTTCACAGGTTGCCGTGGTTCTGTAATGTAAGCATATGCTTTTAGGGTTTTAGTATCAATAGTTGCTGTAGGATAAAAGGCTTTTTCAGGTTCTAGCAACAAAATATTATGCATGGATTACTGCCTTGAATTGTCTTTACCCCCCAAAAAAAACTGCCTTAAAATGTTAAGCCTTTTTGTAGTTCTTTTTCTTTCTTTTTTTTTTTTTCCTTGTTTTTCTTTTTTTGGCCGGGGGGGGGGGGGGGGGGGGGGGGGGGGGAGGGGCGGTGTTGTTAAATAAGAGTGAATTTCTTATGTACAACAGGACAAGTATTGAATATTTTTTTGTCCAGAGAGGAGTCAGGCTCGTAATCCACACTGGTACTCAACAAACAAGCGGGAAAACATAGCTTTACAACTAAAGTAGTGGCCATGATGAACACACTGCATCCTAGACAACAACGATACCTATAAGTACATCAAAAATTTGCAAGAGTGTAGTGACCTATTAGTAGGGTAAAGAATTGAAATTGAAACCCCCCAACCCACAACAAAACATTGCGCTTATGCACAATTCCTAATCCAGTCTAGTATTTTTCACCTTCCTACAACTAACACTCTTTCTCTTAAGAGCTTCATGAATTCCTTCAATCACTGTCAGTTCTGGTTTTGTTGCTTTCGTGGAAATTCTGTTATTCCTTTTGGCCCATACATGAGTGACTTGCAGGTATAGTTTATAACTTTCTTGAATGTAGAGGCAGAATTCTTCCCCCCAACGGTGCCAGATTGATCTTTCAAACTCTGAATCCATTCTAATGGTTTCCTTTTAATAATATATCTCTAAAATGTTCTTTCATACCTCAACAGAATAGGAACATCTAAAAAACTAATGTTTTGTGATTCTTCTGCAACTGATCACAGTGAGCAGGTCGAATAAACTTCTATACCCCATGAATGTAATCTCTCTCTTGTTACCAACCTTCTTTTGCACTGAAACCAGAGAATAATCTGCATTTTGGGATGTTTTGAGAGAACCACACAAGCTTATACCATGGGAGTTCAGGTGATTTTTCTCTTAAAGCTTCCTAAGGAGATTGCAATGTGAATTTACTATTTCCTGTCAACCCATTTTTGATTTGTCTTTAGATAAACATTAGGAAGAAGATTTCTGGTGCTGTGATTCTTTTAGGACCTGTTTAGTTGTCCATGGAAACTGAATGACTCCATTCACAAATAACATCGCAATTTTAAGGTAAAATTTTATCAATTGCTAAGAAATGAATTGTATTAACAAAGAAGTTCATCTTGATTGGAGCCATTGAGGGGCCGTTCGTATTCCTACCCCAAGCCAAGTTTCAAACTCATGGCTCAGTTATTGACTTGGGAAACAATGAGATGTCTTGGTGGGGGCCATCATATCACTATCAGGCAATACACAATGATATGCTACTAAAAAAGGATCAAAACAAGATTAAGTTAGTAGAACTTCAGAAATAAGGAGAAAAACGAAATGGATAAAAAAATCAACAAAGTGTATCATCAAATACAGTTAACATTGTTTAGGTGACCAGTTTAATTACTAACAAGCCAAACGTGGTATAGATCATCAAATTTTTATTTTTATTTTTTTGATAAGTAAGGTGTATATAAAAAGAGTCGCCAAGCGGGGCGCAACCATGTACAAAAGGAATGCTTATATATCTACAGGCATATACAAGTGATCAAGAAAATCAACACATGAAGAGAAACAAAAAGTCACATCCTCCTTAGACCAAAAAAACAACGATATACGCAAGTATCCTTTAAGAGCATGCACGGGAGTTTCAACTCCTTAGAACACTCACCGATCTCTCTCCCACCATATGTTCCACGTAACATAGAGGGGCAACCGGTGAAGACTTTCTAGCACTATGCTTGGGACGGCCTTGACTCCAGCTGAATAAGAGCTCCAAGATTGAAGAGGGCATAATCCACTCCAACCCGAAAAGAGAACAAAATACAACTCCAGATGTCTATGGCCATGGGGCAATGAAGAAGAAGATGGTTTATTGACTCGCCACAAGATTTGCACATGTAGCACCAATCCAGAATGCATTTTCTCCTTTTCCTCAAGTTGTTTGTCGTTAGAATGACACCTAGCTTGCCGACCAAACAAAGAAAGCTACTTTTGGGGGGGCAACCGTCTTCCAAACCACCTTACACGGAAAGGGGATCTCTCCCTGGCCACGCAAAGACTTGTAAAAAGTTCTAACCGAGAACACTACATTCTTGGACAGCCAACATGGCATGCCATCCTCCCCCGTACCCCTAATAGAGCTAGCGTGAAGCATTCCAAACAATGCCACCATGGAATCTACCTCCCAGTCTTGAATATTACGTTTGAATTGTGGATTCCACACCACGTCCCCCAAAACCACTACAAGGTTCTCCTCCACCAAAGACTCTTTAACCCTTGCCATCTGAAAAGGGTCCGGGAAAAGATCCCTCAAAGGCCTATGGCCACACTAGCTATCCATCCAAAACCTCACTCTCCTGCCATTGCGTACTTTAAATGAGTAGGATTTAGAGTACTCCTCCCACACCCCATAATCCCTCTCCAAACCCCCACTCCATAGGGCATGTTAACACTTCCTAACGCCCAGCCTTGCTGGGCACTCCCATATTTCTTAAGAATGATCTCTTTAACCGTCACTATCCATTGCAATCCTACATAGCCATTTTCCTTGTAAAGCTTTGTTGAACTGCACCAGCTTTCTAATACCCAAGCTCCCTCTCGTCTTAGGCGAACAAACTCTATCCTAGTCCACTAGATGGTATTTGAATTCCTCCCCTAGTCCACCTTATAGAAAATTCCTTTGCAGCTTTTCCAACCTTTTTGCTACCGAACACGGGATGGAAAAAAGAGAAAGAGCGTAAGAGAAATAGCCATTTTCCTTATGGGCATGTCATTGCGTAGTATTAATTTGTAAATTTCAAAATACTCTCTTTTACTTCTTTTTGAAAATCCTTCTTTCTTTTATTTGCAAAATTTGAAAAAAATAAAAGAAAAGAAATGCATGTTTATACATGTATAACATGATTGCACCCAAATTTATAACACGTATATGTGAGTCAACAATCTCACATAACATAGCAAATTTCAAATCAATGAAAAAGAAAAACTTTAAAATTGTAAAAAGATGCCCACGCATCTAATACTGAACAAGACTTAAATTCAAGCTTGATTTCTTTCAAAGTCCAAAAACAAGCTTTATTTTTTATTGCAGGTGAGTGAAAAAAGAAGGTTTACAGACTTGATCGTATTAGCAGTTGAGGAGAAAGTGACAAAAAGAATGAGGAAAGGGGTTTAGATATGTTTTGAGGCCTTGATCTTCGAAAAGGAAGTTTGGTTAGGAGACAGATATGACATCTGAGATTTTCAGCATTGTGATGAGTACAAATTTAGCATCTTGTCTCACAATGGTAGAGCAAGCACGGGGGCAAGGGCCATGACCTCCCCAAAGTTTGGAAAATCGATTGTTTTCCTATATATTTGCTGAATAGAACTCTTCTAAATTTGTGAATTGACAATCCCCCTCCCCCCAACCACAAAAAAATAAATGATTTCATGCAATTGATGGCACATTAAATTTTATTTGTTGTATCCCCATCTCTCTAATGACTTCCTAATCTCATTTAATCTTGTGCCCCAAGTTTTGGAAGTGTGAGCTCTATGTGCATATGTGACTTATCAAAAAAGAAAAAAAAAAAAAAAAACTAGTTTATGCTTCTAGAACTCATTTTAAGTTTATGAAAATATTGTATGAGATAGTTAGGTAATGTTGACAAAATACATTTTCGATAAGAGGCATTTTTAAGCTTGATACAAAAAATCAATGGTTTCTAGATCTTTGACTCCAAATATATTATAAGAAACTTCAATTAAAACTACTAGTTAAGAGGCATTGCTAAATTTAGTCCAACAACTAGCTAAACATATAAGGAAACTAGCTAACTAGGATACTATAAAGCCTATAAATTACTTTTTTCTGTTCCCTTAGTTAGAGGGACTCCATTAAAATGCTTCTAAATGCCGGATTCCATCTGGCTTGAATCCTCTACATAACTAGTGAGCCAATCCTTCCAGCAAGCATACTCCAACTCCGGCATTCTTTTCTCGAGTTGTGGAAAAACCGTCTTTTCCAAAAAGAAAGGCTGTAGGACCGGGAAGCATGACAAAAGAAAGATTCTTCTGTGGCCAATAACACATCATGAATAACAAGTTCATTGTGAATAAATTTACGTAGTCACCAGTACTCTTACATGCTGTATTGAGGCTTTCCATCTATTATTTTTTCATACGTTGCATTCTCTATTGGGATTAGATTTACAATCCCTATTTTGTGTATGTAGATAGATAGGTTTTGGTAACCCCATTGAAGAATTATGTGTGTTTGAGATCTTCAATAGTGTACTGAGGGTGTATTTTAGCGTATACCGAATCCGTACAGCTATCCTTCTTCTGACACAACAACACATACTCAGTATAGAAAAGAAGTGAGACAACATTTCTTTCTTCCTTTCTTGTTCCATTATGACAGTGAAATGATCAAGAGATGCCGATTAGAAAGGTGATGACGAAATTTTACAGTCGCTTTTGTGAGTACTGGCTCCATATTCTTTTAGATTCTCTAGGGAATGGAGGGGAACCAAAGCTAGCTATGGCACTTTCCAATTCCTCCTTTTCCTTCACCATGCCTTTGTTAATGGCATTTTGGTGAAGCCTGAATAGGTGGTTTTCGAAGGCTTGAAGCAACTGGGGTAGTATTTGGACTATCTTATCCTACTGTTGCTCCCTTGCACAATATAAGTATTCTCACAGTTGGGACAAATTTATTTGACACTTTCTTTTAATCCAAGATGTGTTTTGGTATGGGGAGAGTAGAACTACTTTGGTAAACAGAAATTAATGTTGAACTTGATTCTGCAATTCATATCTAGAAGTTATAATTTGAAAGTGTTATGGGGATTTATTACTCCAATTGGATCTGAAAAGTGGATCCTTGGACCACATAAGTTAACAAATGGCTTTGGAGTTTGGATCACATCAGATATTATTTCGCTTATTTTTGTTATGGGAAAAATGGATTATACATGTGTGCCAGAAGAATGACGGAATGGAGAATGGGGAAGATATTTTGATCAAGTACTTGTTCCCTTCCCAAACCACCACCACCCCCCCCCCCCCCCCCCCCCCCCCCCCCCCCCCCCAAAAAAAAAAAAAAAAAAAGAAGAAAAGAAGAAAATATTCTGATCAAACAATGCATTGCATCAAATGAAAATAATATGCATCCATTTCCTTAAAAGGTATGCCATATGAATTCCTTGAGTTGTATGAAAAAAAGAATCCCTAAATTATCTTTTGTTTAAGTATCATGGAATCATTTTAGCAATAGAGGTTTTGGTTGGGATAAAGATGCTATTTTTTTGTGCCAGTATCATGATATTGTGTTCGCAATAGAGGTTTGGTTTGGGATACACTATGTTATTGGATAGCATTTGGTCACAGTGTTGCTCCTTGCTTTGCTTACATTCAAGCTTTTCAAAGGTATAACTTAAAAGTTTCCTTGAAAGCATATGATTCTAAACTTCAAAATGACTGACCAACTTGTAGATCTTTTAAGTATGACGCACGAGTTACTGGATAAAATAGAATAGATGAAGAGCACAACTAGAAAGAAGGTGGTTCAAGATGAGTGGAGACATTAATACGGGCATTGGTCATATATGTTGGTCTTTTGTTTGTGATGTGTGCAGTTGCTCTAACTGGAATGGATCTTATAATGCTTGATAACTATTCAAGACTAAAGAAGACAGAAATAAGTATTTTGAAGATTTTGATTCTTTATATGTTGCACTAAGAAGTACTGACATGGGCATGACATGACACGACACGACATGGATATGCCGACATGGTGATTTTAAAAAAAAGCACTACACGACACGGTGGGGACAGGGCAAAAATATATGATTTTATATATTTTTTATGTGCCATATATATAAACATATTATTCAAAGCTAATAAAAAAATACAAGATAACACTAATTAAAATTAAAGAACCAGGTCTTCCATAACTTAATTATCAACATCTCATTCCATAAAAAATATAAAAATAATAATTCATAGAGTAACCAAGATATCATTTAGCAAAATATTGAACGAAGATAAAATGGAACCAAAAATCATTAATAGAAATCAGAAAATTTATACAAATGTCATACTAAAAAGCAGAAGTAATTCAAAAATTTTATACAAAGGGATACCAAAAATAAAAAATAAAGCAAAATTTTATGTGGAAATTTACAGCAGAAATAAAATCAGAAATTTTCTATACATAAAAGAATTATAAATTATAAACTCTAAAACCCAAATAAAAGCATAAAAGAATTATAAATTATAAAACGTTATTGTCTTTTTTTATTTTTCAAATTCAAGTTTTTAAAATTACAAAATATACCCTATCTTTTACTTCTAAAATTTGTAGTAGAGCCCCCATCGTGTCCAAAATTAGATACGCGTGTTCAAGTCGTGTTCACGGAGTGTCCAAAGCAAAAAAAAATTGGACACGCCTAGAGGTGTCCGACACGCATATGGGGGCTTTAGTAGAGTGTCCATGCTTCCTAAGTGGTTGCATAAGGCTGCAAAAGATATAAATAATAATTATCCTATTCATGAACAGCTCGGGCTCCACTAGACTCGAACTCGTTTACATAGAATATAGCAATCAACTTGAGCGTAGGTTCCTAGTTTAAGGTCCCTTAGTGGACGACCCAAGCCTAACCAAGCCCAAGCTTGGCTCCCTGATCTCATGAACATAATATGATGGTGAGAATATAATTTCAGTTAGGTTCAACGGCTAATTCTTAATGTGTCACTGAAGGTACATCTATGTTATGTATGGTGTTCTGCATTTTCATAAAATATCCGTATATTTGCTTTGACTTCCTGTTGATGGATCGATAATTTGTTCTTGCATCAAGTAGGACTTGACAGGTGGCAGAGTATATATATGATCGTGGCTTCTCTTTACTAATTCTATTTTTAGCTTTTGATAGACTTCTTGGTCATTGAGCCTTGCCAGAAGGCTCAAGAGCCTATTGAGTAATGGCCAAACCCAGCTCAGGCTTAGGTTTTTGACTCAATTTGTGCTAGAGCTGAACTCAGGCTCTCTCAACTGCCAACTGAGCTAAAAAATTCCAATGCTCGGCTGAACTTGGTTCATTTGCAACTCTAGTACTGCAGAAGATATGGCTCATGTTAGAATGAAACAGAGTCAATGAATCTGTTAATATGGTTAGTGTCAACACTTTGATGATTGTATAAGGATGATGATGGCAATTTCTGGCTATAATATGTTGCATTCTGAGTGTTGAAACTTTGCATTATGAGGAAGTAGCAAAGTCTGCCCTAGGCACTGAAACTTGGTTGATTGTAACCAAAAAAAAATTATAACATGTGCTTATCATGCAAAATTAATTGAAAGAAAATTTCAGGAACTGGGAGTACTGACAGGTGATCAAAATTCGTTAGATGCTGATTATATACAAAAGTGAGACATTTCTTGTTAGTCTTATAAGTTTATGCTAGTTGGCCTTTTAAAGATGATGAGTTCTGTATCTGTTGGTATAAGAGAAATGTTCTTTAATTATTATTATTTTTTGCCATTATGATAAAATTGCTTCATTTTCTAAGTTAGCTTCATGTCACTAGTTTGAAGTATCAGGCAATCACGACAGCTTTATGGTAAATTGGCAAGCAATTGATGTCTCTGCTAGCCTTGAAGTCACGCGTCAAAGATCAAATACTCAAAAATAATAAAAAAATAATTTCTCAAACATATGGGACCAGCAACATTTGATTTTTGACATGATAAAACCTCGTAGTTGCCTGAGGTCCTTGAGGATAAATATATGTTTGTACTTCATGCCGTCTGCATGGTTTTGAACACATGCTGTTGCCTCCTTGTCCATTTGCATTTGGAGTTCCCTCTCACCTTTATTTTCTTTGTAAAAATTATGATTTGAAAAATGAATGTTGTTGGAGTTAGTGGCTCATATTCATGAGATTAAGTCTGAGAAACAATGAGGCTCTATTTTGGAGAAATAACCATTGTGTCCTGGTTTAGGATTCATTTAAATTCGTGTAATACTAACAAGTTGTAACACTTTTCTTCCAAAGCAATAAGAGGATTTCGCTGCTGTGAACGTAGGTAGTCAAACTGACTACTGAAGCATGTAAATCCTTGTGTTCCATGATTCTTATTCCTTTTAATTGCATGACATCTCATATAACCTTACTTTCTACGCAACAAATATCTTGATACATTAGCTGTTACCTCCTTGTCCATTTGCATTTGGAGTTCCCTCTCACCTTTATTTTCTTTGTAAAAATTATGATTTGAAAAATGAATGTTGTTGGAGTTAGTGGCTCATATTCATGAGATTAAGTCTGAGAAACAATGGGGCTCTATTTGGGAGAAATAACCATTGTGTCCTGGTTTAGTGTTCATTTAAATTCGTGTAATACTAACAAGTTGTAACACTTTTCTTCTAAAGCAATAAGAGGATTCCGCTGCTGTGAACGTAGGTAGTCAAACTGACTTCTGAAGCATGTAAATCCTTGTGTTCTATGATTCTTATTCCTTTTAATTGCATCACATCTCATATTATCTTGCTTTCTATGCAACAAATATCTTGATACATTAGCTGCTGGTGATGTGCAGAATTTACCTGGGATGAAGTGAAGGTTGATAAACATCGAGAGAACTATCTAGGTCACAGCATCAAGGCTCCCGTTGGAAGATGGCAGAAAGGTATTATATTGAATTTCTCTATGTTTTTCCATTTCATCATTACATATTCTTGTATGTGGCTTTGAATATAGGTGGCCTCTTTGCTAGATTGGCTGATATTTGAATATAGGTGGTCTTGAATTATTTAGTTTGCCACGCCAGCATGCTTGTCTAACTGTGCTCAGTGTGACTGCAAAATTATTTGTACATGGTTCTTGTATTTTGTACTTACAAATAAAATCCTTCAAATAAATCATTGGTGGAGTCATTTATTTAGTTGTTTAGATAATGGTGTATACATTAGACTAACTGCTAATTTAGAATTCAAATTCAGCTGCTAGACCAGGGATTAACACAACCTGTCTGTCTCTTCTCATCTCTCAACTCCAAAAGATTGGGACTTTTCCATTTATATATAGATATATAACCCTTCTATTCTTCTGAGAATTGAATCAAATTTGAGTAATTTTTTTGTTTAACAATGGAGTTCACCAAAAGTGAAACCCAACACTAGGGGTACACAAATAAACCAAAAAACCCTGGGACTGAACCAACCCGACCTCTAGTGGTCAGTTTTGTTTGGTTCTGGGTCTAAAAAAGGCCAACCCCCTCAATTTGGTTTGGTTCTCGGCTTGCATTTCTCGGACCTGAATTGAATGGAAAGCTGATCCAATTTCAAGCTGACCCAAGAACCGTACCAAGATCTCATCTTATATATATCATGATAGTCAATATATTGTATTTATGTCTTTAAATCATCGATTTTTGTACTCAAATCATTGTTGATTTGTGTTTGTATGTTGTTTTTATTTTTTTTGAAAATTGAGGATGCAAGATTAATCCTATTTTGTAATTTTAAATAAATAAACTACGTTTCATAATAAAAGCAGACCAGACATAGATCCGAGTTAACCCGAGGCATGGAACCATACCGAACCAACTCGGGTTGATTTGGTTCTAGGTCCAAAAATTGAAACTGACCAAAATCGGGTCAGTTCTGGGTTTAGGACAGACTACCCAACACAATGACAGCCACCTCCAAAAGATCTCCCTCACCTAACATTATCGTAGTCAATGACAAATTCGGATCCAAATCACATGATTTCCACCAAAAACATGATTCGTAATTGCAATCTAGAGATAGAAGATCTGGAATGGTCTTCAATGAGCCTTCTTATGCTTGAAATTGGTAAATTCTATCCATATTCTCTTGTGGGTATATGGCCACGTATGTTATGATGTTTTTTTTATTTATTAATATTCCTCTTTTTCAATTTTCATTTTAGTAAATCAGATTTGGTGGTGTCGGGTTGGTCATAGGCGATGGGTGTCATGTGAGAGAGATAGAGAGAGAGAGTGAAAATTTGGATGTGCATAATATGAGACCCATGGCCAACTGCAATCCCACGGGAGAATGAAATGGCGGGTTACATCGCTATAAAAAGTACAGAAGCAGAACTCTCCAATAGTATGAAACAATGAAATATGATAAATGGGGTAAGGCCAAAGTATTAAATGTCCTGTAACGGCATTTGTTTTCAAGAGAAGGAAAGAGGGGGGGAGGGGAAATTAATTTTCTTCACAAAACCAATATTTTATTTTAGAAATGGAGATTAAAGACCTCGAGTGGCCAGTCATTTTACAAAACAAAGACAAAATTTACTTTTGAAAGTTAAAAAAAAAAATTGATTCTATGAAGTACATTAATGGGTGGAGAATCAAGATAAATGAATGGTTGCAGAGGGATAGTTTTTTCTTTGGGTTTATACTTATGGGTCAAAACCGATGATAAGAGGAACAATTCTGAGTATTACTCTCTGGTGTATGCATGAGTGGGTGGGCAAGTGTCAGAGAGCAATAAAGAGGGGGAGAGAGGTTATGTAGTGTGTCTGTGGCTGTAACAGGAGGAAGAGAGATCTGGTATTCAAGAAATGGTGGAAGTACATCATGAAACAAGCTAGGTCTTGTAGGGTAGATGCTTCTAGATCACTTGTCAACAAAGTTTCGCTTATGTGTTCTTGATATTATTCAAGGGGCTGATTTGACTTGCCTGAACGGTGGAATTTTTGTTTTAGTATATTTTTGTCTTTTATGAGTTGAAAATGGACTTTTTAGATTGATGAGATGATGTTGTCAGCAAAATCCATCATGGTTAGTGACGGGGTGGTGGTACATATAGCTGACCCCATCAGCCAATTAAAAACCCAATATTTTTTTTTAAAGTTATACATGAGAAAAATACATTGTTTACCCCATAACCCCACATAGACCCCAAATCCAACTCATTCTTTGTGCGGTGCGACTAGGTTTGAATTAAAAATTAATTTGAATAAAGGGCTTTTGGAAAACATTTGGATTCGCTACCTAACTTGATTAAGGTAAGTTAGGTCACCTAAAAACTAAGCACAATCCGAACACTACACTTAAGGTTTTTTAAAACGATTTTGAAAATACTTTCTCAATAGAGGGTTTTTAAGAAATAGGTTGTTTGGCAACCTTTAGAAAATATTTAATTCCTTTTTTGAAAATAAACTCTATTTGGTCCTTGAAAACAGTGATCTAGGTTTGGAGGTTAGTTACGTTTATGGAAGACGCACTGATCCTATAGGGTTAGTGATACATATGAATATGTAAACTTATTATTTATATTTGAGGTATCAATCCAACTGAATATGCGTTTTTATATTTTATGAGTTCGGCTGATATGGATGAATGATTATTTGGTCACATACATTGGGAATGATGTATTGGATAGTATTGATAATAAAGTTATTATGCAATAATTTCAAAATATAAAACCTCATCAAGGACAATTGTAGAAGTACATAGATCTGCATGTTTCTTTGCCAAAAACAATAGCATCAATATATTATGAATTTTTTATGCATTATATTAGAATTAGGGTTTAAGTTTTTATACGACCCGTCAACAAAAATTCTTGGAGCCACCACTGGTCAGTGATGGTGTGTTAAAAGAAGGGGAAATCTGTAATGGGTAAGCAAACCAGAAGGGATGTGGGTATAATTTCGGAAACCTGAGAGGAGGTCCCTGTCATTGTGCTGAGTATGATGTAGTTCTCATAGGAGGACAAGAAGCCATTATTAATCAATCGTAAGAATATGTGGTGTGCTGGTGTACATGCTTTTTGTAATTTATTCTTGCTATTATATGTTTGCACCACTTACTGAGAGCATTGTTCATATTTATTAGACAACACAAACATATTATATAAGGGGTGTTATTCAGCCCTAATGAACCATAGTTGGGTTCCCTGGTTGTACAGCTTTTTTGGCAAGGTTATACATTATAAAATTATCTCCAAGTTCCTTTTAGTTATTCTTCATCTAAGGGATATTTTATTTTTGTTGTCTTCCACCTTGTTACTTGACTAATTTGAGATACTTTTTTAGAAAAGAATGTCATAAATATTCCTCTTGACAAATCCTACAGGGAAGGATCTACACTGGTATGCCAGGGATAAAAAGTCTCAGAGTCTAGATATGGACGCTGCAAAAGAAGAGATACGAAAGATCAAGGAAGAGGAGGAGCAATCCATGAGGGAGGCCCTCGGCTTGGCTCCAAAGCGTGCTAGCCGACCTCAAGGTACTCGATTAGATAAACATGAGTTTTCAGAGCTTGTGAAGCGAGGCTCTACAGCAGAAGACTTGGGTGCAGGCCATGCTGAAGCAGCTCAGGTTCAAGGTCTTGGTTTTTCTAGGTACGACAGGGAAAAGAATTAGTCTTATCTTTGTTGCTCAAGGTTGATGCTAGCAATAGTCATATGATCCTGACTAGTCCTAGGTTTCTGTTTTATCAATTGTTTCGATTTCAACTCTTGTGACTTGCAGTATAGTTCTTATCTGTGCTGGAATGAAAAAATAATATAAAAACGTATCTTTTGTCTTGTTTAAAGAATTTGGAACTTATTATTGCAGAGCTCCCTGTGCTTGGGAAGGATCTAGTTCTGATCTTCAACCCAACTTGAAGGATGAGTTGCCTGAGAAGATGGAGGCATCTATGTCGAGTCCAACTGTAAGGAACACAGAAGACTCGGAGGATGAAAGGAGCCGGAAGAGGAGGCGGCGTGAAGAGAAGAAACATGAGAAGAGAGAGAAGAATCATGAAAAACATGAGAAGAGAGAGAAGAATCATGAAAAGCATGAGAAGAGAGAGAAGTGGCATTCTCGTGATTCAGATGACAAGAGGAGAAGCAAGAAAGACAAGGAGAAGAGAAGACATGATTCTGACTGAATAGTTGTTTTCTCTTAATCTATGAATCATTATTGTGTGTTTGTGATTACGTTTTTAAAATAGAAATCGTTTATTTCTATTTTATCTTTCATAAGGGGGATCGTATTCCGTACTCTTGTTTGGATAAGATTGGTTAAACTTATTTGAAGGACAGACAGAAAAAAATTTGAATTTTAATTGGAGGGTGTAATTTTGCTGAACTTCATTATAGATAATTGCGAAGGGATACATTAACAGTTGTTACTATGAGTTTTGACATATTTAATCAATTTAAATGTCTAAGCATAATGACCTTTGTACATGAATATTCTAACTCGTAACATAATAACTTGCTAGATACATACTGAAACACAATTGAACATCACAGTTATGTATCAAGTTTAACTAATTTCATAATTAATGGACATATGTATACTTAAACAAGAACAATAATACTTATCCAGTCCAGTGTTCTATGGTGAACTTGGCCAGTAAAACAGACTCGAGCTTGTAGCAAAATGTATGTTTAGAAAAATAAAATAATGCACAGACTATCGTCATTGTAGAGTTTTGGGAGATTCAAATATACGTAGCTTACCCGCGTGTGAAGAGACCATTGCATGTTTCGAACTCATAACAGCAAGTTCTGCTATCTCCCCTTTGCGCTCCCAGCTCTCTTCCAAAGCAGTAATTTAATTACCGCAAAGATAGAACTTGTCCTAATTTCAAATTTTTGGTTCAGTTTGTTCTTCTCGATCACTGATCATAACTTTAAATGAATCAAAACACGATAATCCAGTGGGCACAGCACTAACGCACTGTTTGGAACCTAAATTTTTGGTCAAAAAAGAAAAAGATGAAGGAAAAAAAAATAAAATGAAAGAGTACTTTTGTTCTATTTCTCCTTACGTTTTCTTATTCCTTTACTTTTCTAACTGAAAATTCGGGTTCTAAATGGAATGTAAAACATAGTCAATTTTCACTAGCGATACCTTCATTTGTTCATTCTGCATGTTTCCTACTAAGTTGCTTTATCACTAGGAAAAATTAAGGCATTTTAATATTCTAGACAAAATGGACAAAACTTGAACTTTGAAACTCATTTGATCAAATTTAGCTCTGTCCTATACATAAATTCAAACACACGTACACAAAAGAATAAATGCGTATGTTATCAACCTTATTGCAAAGAAGGAATTCGTGATCCTTCACAAGCTTCAAGTAAAGTCAATTTAATGCTATAAGGGTGTGAAAATTTCCAAATTAGGATTCATTGGCCAATACAATGATCATTAGGGGATGTTTGGACATAGTTTATTTTTCTAACCTATGGCTTAAGCTTGTACTTTATATCTTATTTTTTAAATATTGTTTGGTTCATCCTAAAAAAAGCCATTTAAAAAATCACTTAAAAAATTTACTTTTGAAAGTAGCTTATAACTTGTTACTTATTGCTTTTAAACTACAGGTCCAAACACGCTCTAAATAAATCAGTGACTACAGGGATATGGTATGGTGACAAATAACAACCCCTCATTTTAATTGGGTATTGAGAATATTATTGGTAACCCACAAGTGCAACGCTGGAATGACATAAATGATAAAGACATTCCAATAGAAATTATAAGTTCAATGCATGATGCTCTTTCCATTTTAGGTTCCAAGAGTGTCAGATGTACATAGGGTTATTTAGCCTTACTTGGTTATGTGAAGAGGTTGTTTCTGTGTTTCGAATTCAAGATGCACCCTATGCTACTAAAAATTATAAGAATATAAAGAATTTTTACATTCAAGAAGGATGGTTGGCAGAAAAAAATAATTCGTAGGTTCCTCATTTTACCTTGAAGCCAGCCCCCCTCTTACGCCCATCTGGATCTCAAGCGGGTAGGACTATACCAAACTCAAATAGTGACCAATAGGTCTAGTTCAGTGGCTGAACCCTATGGACCTGCTCATTTGGCAGAGGTTCAAACCCTGCCGGTCCGATCCCCTCTCCCCTTTGCCTTGTATCAAAAAATAAAATAAAATAAATAGTGAGCTAGGACAATTATACATATACTATGTTTGTTTGTGGGATAAAAGATTGGAATTGAATATGATATCTTATAGGACTTACAAAATTCATGTTTGGCAAACAAAAATAGAAAACGACTATATCTCCTTTGGAGATGTAATCTCCCAAAATGAGACATATATAACATCATGTAGGAGGTGGTATTACATATCTGCTCATTTGTAATGAGAGTAAAATATCCTTTTTACCCTTCTATTATCATTTAGGTTAATATAATATTATATGAGTATGTTACAATATAATATACTATTAATATTAATTTTGTAATAAATAATATGATAATATAATAATATAATATTATTTATCTCATCCTAACCAAACATAATAAACATAGTACGAGTAATTTTTCATCACATCATGATATTAATGTTAGAGATTTACACTAAAAGACATACTTTGTGTGATAACTTTACTATTTATTAATAAATTAGTTATTCTATTTTAATAATAATCTGTGTGAGTAATGTTTGTCTTGCATTATTTATTTAATAATTATGCATGTGTGTCTTTTATTTTATATAATAGATGATTTGATGTGTAGAGTACAACTTATACACGAAAAATCATATTTTCGATTCTTATGCAATATAAATTTATCGTTCATAGTCTTAGATGGAATTAAACACACCATCAATAGGACTATAGTACAAGATTTTAATAGGTATGTCTTGACTACGGGGAACAATATAGTTTCAACTACTTATACTAGTATACTTTGTGTGTATTGAATATGATCATGTTGAGGTAATTATTTTTATACTAACTATATAAAACAATTAATATCTCATAATTATTATGAGTGCTTATACTCTTAATTCTATTATAATAAATAGACACGTGCATATAATATTTATTGTTTTGAGTTGGATGGATAATAACATTACGTGTATAATGAATATTAATTATTGATAGAATTCACGTTCCGGTATAGAGATTGATAATACCTTCTTAAGAAAGCTTATAAATTTTAATTATGTCAAACTCTGCAAGTAGATTATGAATCCGGCATATCAAATAAGTTAAGTAGAAGATCTCAAAAAATTAAATAAGTCTATTAAATTTAATTACCAATAATTTAATTTAATAAACGGGTATCTGTGATCTTAACATGAAGAGATAAATAAGTATTTAATAATATGGAGCTTAAAATATAATTTCTAGTATGATAGAGATTGTAATTGTAATTCTTTAGTGGTATAAATTATAATTTACATAAATAGGGATTAATCCTAGTTAGATTAGAAATTCTAATTTGTGTATGAAGCACTAGTCATACTAATCCTATGGTTCCTACTATAACCTCTATATATGTGCACTCTATGAACAGCTAAGGTTACAACAACAATAATCTCAGATACATGTTCTTGTGAGAAATAGAAACCCCAATAGTTGTGTACCCACTTTCTTTAGTGTAAGGCGTGTTCGAGGGATACAACAGAACTACGAAGGTTGAGTTCGGGTAGTTACATCTTTCTTATTGTTGTTACTTATTGTTCGAGATCAAAGAAGAGTAATTTTGAAATTCATACCTATTGCTATTCGAAATCAAACTAAAGATATCTCGAAAGTATAATTCTAATAATGTAGATTAATCTCTACTAATCATATCAGAATTTTACAAATTATGTGTATGCACTATAGCAGGTTCTTAAAAATTTTTACAATCCCCAATAATTACTTATTATACGTCACTACTTTCCTTATCCTATAATATTACTCATCACTATTTTTTTATTCCGCAAACAAACAAGCCTATAGTGTCTTGGATAACTCCAATTTTGTTAGACAAAATCAACACTACTCCATATATTGAGATTGACTAACAGAACTACCAATCATACCAGTAAAACCAATGGATTACTTATTTTTTGACTTTTGAAATGTTCCATTTAATTATATTTTCAACCACTATACTTTATATCAAATATTACTTTAGAATTTTTATTTTTATTTATAATAATTAAGTCTTTATACTTTTAATTTGTTGTGATTTCAATTTTTTATTTACTTTGATTTGGAAATGGACCAAAAATTCAAAAGTGAAAAAGCACGTGGCCTTTTTCAATAGTCAAAGAATGTATAATCTAGCTATATTTCAACTAAAGCCTCAGCATGAGTTGAATTGGGACTTTTACATAAGACCTAATTATATTATATACATTACAGATCTTTATTACATTCATAACTTTGGAGTGATTTGAGAGGGATTAGAGGTAGATTATTAGAAAAAGGGGCTGGAATTTAAATATTTGCTATTTCATTTTGTTATGACTGTAGTGATTTTTGGGGTAGTACACAATAATATGTTGGCAAGGTTGATTGGCTCACTCACACGAACAATTACTTTTGGCCACTTGTGGTAGACATGCATTTGGCAGTTGAGATAGTTGATTCTACCACTTGAAATAATGAGTAAAGATGACACACAATGGGTTTAGTGTTGCTCTGTTTGGAGAAAGAATCAAATTTGATGTGAAGGTCCTTATGGTCATATCCTAATGTCTGTTATCCCTAATTGTTTGTGTTGACTTAAGGTTGATCCCCATGTTAATTCTGATGATAACTATATCTTGTGTTATTTTACTAATGCATTTATTTAGTGTGCAGATTAATAAATATTATAATTTAGACTTAGAAGTTTAACTTTAAGTCTAATATATGTCAAAGTGAATACACAACAAGCTAAGATTAAGCAATGCACTCCAAGAGTCATGCAATGTACGAAAACAGAACATTGTCACCTATTCGAACTTCAAACAAATGTCTTGCATTCGAAGAGATTGAAGGTGTTCAAATAAAGATTTCATCAAGTATGCATAGTCTTAATGAAGTTGTCTTGCATTCAAAGAGATTAAAGATGTTCAAAAGAAGACTTCATCCATGTGTGCATAAATCAGTTGAAGATGATTTGATTGAAAAGAGATTGAAGATATTCGATAAAAGAATTCATCGCAATTGCATAATCTTTACAAAGAATCCAAGGGAAGACTTAATCTGAGATGTAGTGAATCAATGAAGATGATATATACTCAGAGAAAATGAAGGTGTTCAAGAATAGACTTCATCAAGCTTATAGAAGTCTCATTGAAGTGATCCAAATGAAAGAGAAAGCTCGGCAATGAATGAAATAGCTCGGCAACGAAAGAGAAAGGTCGGCAACAAAGGAAAAGAGCTAAGCAATAATAGAGTGAAGTTCTGACAGTGTGGAAATCAAAAAAAGATGATTATTGTCGCGCCCTGATTTTTGGAGTGTCCAAGGTCCTTTCGACTCAGAGACCCTAAAGCACGAAACTCTGTCACTAGAACTCGTCCTCCTAGAAGGGCAAGTGCGACTAGGTTTGAAAATTGGTTTGACTCAGGGGTTTTCAGAAAAATAGGAGTCGCCACCTAACTTGATTAAGGTGAGTTAGGGCACCTAAAACTAAGTGTTAATCCGAAGATTAAACTTAGGGTTTTTTGGAAAAGGTTTTGAAAACTCCCTCAAGAGAGGGGTTTTAAGGAAATAGGTTGTTTGGCAACCTTTGAAAAGATTTAAGCCCTTTTGGAAAATAACTCTATTTTGGTCATTTGAAAACAGAAATCTATGATTCGGGGATTGATTACGTGTAGGGAAGATATCCTAAGATCATCACCCTACCTCGCCCTTTCGGTGCCTACATGTCTAGTCACTCTTTGTTCATTCACTAGAATAGCCAGTTACCATTATCTAATTAATATCCACTTTAGAATTTTGAAAACGGGGTTTAGTCATCACTTTTCGGATGGATGATGCACGATGCAAGTTTTTGGAAGAAGTTTGAAAATAATAGGGGTTTTGAAAAAGTTTGGAATAGAAACTTTGAATTGATTGGAATTTTTGAAAAAGGGATTGGAGTTGAAATAAAAGTTATGACCGCACCATTTTAGGTTGCCTACATATCTCATTTGGCGAGAATCAGGTCATTCGTAGTTCGGGCAAAAGCCCGATGAAAAATAGGCGCATTAAGGCTTTTGGAAGGTTTAAAGACACTTTGGGTCTTTGAAAAAGTTTAAGACACTTTGAGGTATTTGAAAAGAGTTTAAAACACTTTGAGGTCTTGGGAAAAGTTTAAGACACTTTGATGCCTTTGGAAATTGAAGACCCTTTGTGGTTTTGGAGGTTTTGACTTGAAATTGAATGGTAGAGTGTTTTTTTTTTAAAGTGATTTTGGATCACTTTAAAGGAGTTTTGGAAAAAGGCTTTGTTGTGATTCAAGGGAACTTGAAAGTATTTTTTAAGTCTTGTTTTGAAAACCTTGGAGACATGTTTTGATGAATTAGTTTTTGAAAGTAGTTTTTGGAAATGGCTAAAGGTATGAAATCCTAATATGGACAACCTTAGGGGTTGTTCTTAATTTATCGTTTATCCTTGGAATCCCTAACCATGAGGGGGCTAGGGACACATTAGGTTTGTGACCTTTTGAAAATGTTTTTGGAAATGCCTTGAAGATGGAATATAAGAACATTTGAAGATTTTATGGAGTTAGTTTTTTTTGTTTAAATCAAGAGAGTGGGAGGTTTTGGAAAAATAGGTTATGAAGATAATTTGAAAGTTTAAATGATCATTTAGAAAAGGGTTCAAGAGTTGGAACCTTGAAGTGTACTAACCTAGGTTGGGTTAGCCTAGGGGTAGGGGGAACTTAAGGTTAACTAACTTGGATTAGGTTAACCTAGGGCTAAGACGACCTATGGTTAACTAACTTGGGTTAGGCTAACCTAAGGTTAAGATGACTTAGGGGTAGTTTAACATAAGGTGAGTGAACTAGGGTCAAGTTAACCTAGGGTTGGACAACTAGGGTCAAGTTAACTTACAGTTAGGTAACTAAGGTCAAGTTAACCTAGGGTTAGATTGTAGAATGGTTTTGAAAGTTGGTTTGATGCACTCTTGGAAAGAGTTTTGAAAAACAAGACATTGGTTGGCAAACTTTTTGAAGATCATTTCCATGAAAATTTTGACTCTAGTCAGGAGTATGGTTTATATGGTTGGTGATTGAAGACCATTCCAAGGAAGGTTTCCTCATGGCCATTATAACCTTTATCTTGACAAGAGTGGAGGTTTCAAAAATCAACATAAGGATGACAATTTTTGGAAAATCATTCTTGATGCAAAGATGGAGAGAATGCATTTTTGAAAATCATCTTTTGAGAATGATTTTTGGAAACCACTTTTCAAGGGGGCCATTCCATCAAGAGGGTTCATATGGCCAAACAAAAGGGAGACCACTCAAGAGAGGGTTCCATGGAGCCATTCCAACCACTATGCTTGAAAGAATGGAAATCTTGAAAATTAGAGAAATGGAAAGCAACCAATATGCAAGTTAAAATACAATAATGCAAAAATGGAAGTTAGGGGGTTAGTAGGGGTTCTTCTAAGGCAAAATTCTGAAATCTCATCCTAAACTTCAAGGGGCCAACTCTTGGAACAATTTTTGAGAGAAATGGAGAACTTAGAAATGGCATAAAATTAAGAGTAATGTAAGCATTGTGGAACATGACAATGAGTATAAAATGAAGCCAAGCACACAAGATATGGTTAAAATAGTATTAAGAACGCCTGGTCTTAGAGAGCTACTTGTAGGGTGGTGTCGGTTCTTGAGAACGCCTAGTCTTAGAAAGCTACCTGTGAGGGTGGTGTTGGTCTCCGAGAGCGCCTGGTCCCGAAGAACTACCGAATGACGAATATTCTACATTGGGGGGCTAGAAGGCGCCAGACGTGAACCGTCTGGAATTTGATGAGGTGTTGGTCCCCGAGATCGCTCGATCCCAGAAAACTACCTGGATGGTGTAGGTTTCTAGGACCGCCCGGTCCGGAAAGCTGCCTGAAATAATGGTGCTTATGGCTCCAACGGGTCCTTGTGGGCCCCAGAAGCGACCAGTTGACTGAATTGGAGATTGAAAGGCTTGTCTTGAGCTTGCACGTGGTGTGATGTTGGAAACTGAACCCGGTTGGGCCGGAGATCGCCGAGCGGGCAAAAATGGGGTGCTTACAATTGGAGGAATACTTCAAGGGGATCTTGGGGTGAGGACGTAAACCACGAATTGTGGTTGAACCTCGGTAATTCTTAGTGTGCTTTTTATTGCTATGTTTTTCATTTCTCTTTTGATTACATTGCATTGTATATAGATTGATCTCTGTTATATTGATTGGATTAATTTTAATTAATCTTAATTGTCATTAATTTTTAAAAAACCCAATTTACCCTCTTCTTAGGTTGCCTTTAGGGCCAACAGTTTGCTTTTGGAGTTAGTAATTAAGATGTTAGATCTTTATTTGGTGTCTTTAGGTGGCAATTTTTATAAAGAACTCGGTTTAGGCAATTGTATAGTTACTAAACTATAAACTACAATATGTACATTATATGAGTATGATATATGTTCTCTTTTATTGATTGGAATATTTCATCATATCATATATTTCATACTTCACCAGCTTGCGACTATTTAAGGAGGTGTGAATTCCTCACCGTGTAGTTATTATAGTTGTTTTAGCACCACTTAAGGTTTATCCTTTGTGACCTTTATTATGTCATAAGGTGAAAAAAGGTTAAGCATCCACTTGTTTGAGGAATTAGAGATGCTTGAACCCGTGCATCTAGATGGGTTTGAAGTATACAAGACACTATTTATTTTGTTTTTGAGGGTTGATTTTTTTATATTATTTTTTTTTATAAAATTTCTAGTATAGAGCTCTCAAATTGCAAGTGTACTCCGTGGTTGCACGAGATATCACCCTATAGTATGATAGACTATTGATAGATATGACTTACCATATGTGAGTGGGAGATACTGGTATTTAGGTTATGGATCCAAATTGGGGCACACATGGTGGACTGACTCAGTAGTTAAATCAATATGAGTACAATCACGTTTGTTATATAGAATAAACATGTCAATTGGTTTGTGACTCTTGGTTGTGCGACTTGGCTGTTTATATAAATTATTGATACAAAAAACATATGACTTTCCTATCTCCCTCTTTTTTATGTTAGAATACTAATGAGCTTTTGAGAAGGCTTTTAGGTTGTGGTTATATGTTGCTATTCATTTTAAGTAGTAGCATCTCACTTCTAGCATTTAATACACTTGGAAATTGTGTTCTTGAGATGGAAAAGCACGTAAAGCATTCTTTTGTGTTTCTGGCTCATATTCGAGTTAAAATTTTTATGAGGTATGCCTTAGTTCTGCTTATATATGAATTTTTACATGTTAGAAAGGGAAGATAAAAGTTTTTTTTCTTTTGGGGGGGTTCATATTAAAATGGAAGAAGATAAAATTGAAACAAGGAGGAGAGAGTATTAAAGGATGAATCTTTTACGAGCATGCAAGTGCTTTTGTTCTTTTATTTGTAAGGGGTTAAAAGGCTTGTGAAGGGCTGCCCTCTTTATCATTTTTTTTTTCTAATTCAGCGGTTAGGGGTGTTTGGACCAGTTGTCCAGTTGAAGGCAGACTATTTATATCGAAACTAAGATATTTATAAGTAATAAATCTTTTGTGACCAATTCTTATAATTAGCAAACCTCCTAAAGGGAGACCAAGTGACACGATTTGTTCTATCTAATATTTTTCTCCATAAAACATAATTTATTTGTGATTAGACTGAAAACATGTTCTAGTATCATGACATCAATGAAGTGTGTTACCATACGAGTCTACTTCTTTACTTTATTTTTTTATTTTTTTTTTCATGAAATTCATGTAGTTATGAAAAAACGTGACTTTAAACTAGGTAAATATGGTTTCCTCTATTCAGTTGCGGCTAGTTGGCTTTTCGAAAGAGTTCGGGCTTAGACATTGTGTTTGAGTTTAACGCTTGAGTTGGGTTGGGGGTTTGTCCCATATCAAACGAGTGTTTAAGTGTGTATATACCTACACTTAACTTTCTGTTTATAAGTTGTTAAGTGATTGGTTAAATTCAGAAAAAAAAAAAAAAACTAGGTAAATAAGTGGTGGAATTAAAAAACACCGCAGCAATAATTTGACCGTCCCATAGGGTCCTTTCCGTCTTTATACAAAAAGGCAAGGTTAATATGGGAAATAAATCTAAAGTTTTTAATTTCCATGTTATGAGAGAGAGAGAGACTGGTTTTCGTGTAGAGAGAGTGAGAAAGTAAGGGAGAGGAGAAAAAACTCTCCCCAATAATTCTAGGAAGAAAGGGAGAGTCTTCTTCCCGCAAGTCTGAGTTGTTTGTACGAAAGTTATTGTCTTTTAGAATCGAAGTTCTCTTCCATTACAAGTCTCATTTATTTATACAAAAGCTGATCCATTTAATTAACTGATATATATAATCTATATCGATCGGCAGATTCTGTTGGTTGATCTCATATATCGATCTGTTGATTGATTTTGAGACCCTTCCATTTTTCTGCATATCGTTAGAGATATATCAAAATGGTGTCGGCAAATAGGGAAATGGTGGTTTATTGCTTCGACACCCTCGTCGCTCACTACAACAGCGAACAAGCTCCTCCCCCTGCTTTCGACGAGGGCGAACAGTACGCTTATGCTTTCTCTCTCTAAATATCTCTCCCCCCTTCTCTATATATGGGAATTTGTATATTATTAGTATATACCGCCATAGAAATTGACTTCGGTAGTGTCGGCAAAAATAGGGAGGTGGTGATGATTCTTTTGCATGTTGATTATTATTGATATATTGTCTGCTATATAGTTTGATTTTAAATATTCTTATGCAGGTCCAGAAATTTTTTTCCTTTTGTGATATTATTGACTTTTATTACATTTTTTTTGAAGTTTGATTTCCTGTTTATGATCTTTGCTTGGGTTTAGTTGCCGCATTAATAATTATCACGCACTACCTCTAGTTATCTTTTTCCATTTAATGAAATTTTCATTTCTCTTTCAAATTCTGCGTGGGGTTATTTATGGGAAAAGGATGGTTTATTTATTTTTATTTATGACTGAAGTATCTTAAAAAGGAGAAGACTTTTTCACGCCTTTTTTTTTTGTTTCCTTAGAAATTTTCATGTGTATAGATGTACATATCTAAAAATCCAGGAAGGGATTACAGGTTATTTAAAATTATGAAAGTTTTAATACACCATGGTTTTGGTCATTTTCGAATCTTTCCCCAGAAAACAGAAAACAGCAACCAGACAATAAAAAACAACATTCTGGTGTATTCTAAGAACCCATTATTTTTTGACTTATCGAAAACAGTTTCCGAGAACAATGAAACACGCTGAAATTCAGTGCGGTTTCCTGTTTATGTATCTTTGAGAATAGAAAACTGTTTTTTGAAAACTTCACCGAACACAACCATAGGTTTTGTGTTGATTTCTATTTGGTGGCACTAGACTGGTGTAGCCTGTTCCCGTTATTCCAGTCACCAGCATTCTGTTAATGCCAACCCTTATCGTTGTTCAAAGTTCGTATTATGGTCTATGTTGCCATTGTCTATAAGTTGGAATTTGCCAAGTGTGTATAATTTTGAGGGTCAATGCTCATTCCAGGAATGGCTTAAAGAAAGCTACGTCCTTGATACCATGGATTTGTGCAGCATATTATGTAGGATTAGGGATGGTACCAGAGCATTTTCGGGGTGGGTCACCACTCGGGCTCAAAGAAAGCTACGTGCTTGATACCAGAGATTATGTAGGATTAAGGATGGTACCGGAGCAGGTTTGGGATTGGGCACCACTTTTCAACCCAAGTCTCTGATGATGGATGAGGCACTTCTCCCCTTATCTATCCCTAGCCTGTAGCAGGGTGTGGTGGACCAATATTAATATTTTGTCAGGTTGCCAAACAGCTTTCCATGTCATGTTGATGTGTTAGGGATTAGGAGTCTGGAGACCAGTAAAAGTAATCTATTGTGTGGCCAAAAAATTAGATTATTATAGTAAGTTACTTCATACCATGTGGCTTGTGATCCTGGGGCCATGTAAGCAGTTGCTTGCTAACACAATTGCCAAGAAGAGAGACCCACACTTTTTATAGACCCAATTGCCCCCCACTTTTTTCTTCTCCCTAATATGAGAAAAAAACCTTTCATGATTCTGGTATCTACTGCAATATATGAGGTAGTTTACCTTTGTGATGTATAATATAGTAATTATGCTGTGCCATGTCAGAAGCAGCCTAAAGCTGTTTAACCTTTGAAACCTTTGTTACTAAACCATGCTTAAAAATACATGTGGAAGATGTAATGATGAAGTAAAATCCTTTTAGTTACTTCGTTAATAAGGATTCTAAAATGAATTTGTTAGGTTGTCTTCATAAAAATGCTGTATAATTAAGGTGGGATGGCGACTCTGTTATCCCAGATCTGCCTTGAATCCAGGTAGGGTCAAGTACTTCTTCCCAAACCCTCCCATATCCTGTTGGTTACTGCCTAAGTCCATACAATTAGGGGCAGGGTGTGGTGGGGTGGTTGATCATCATCCCATGTATCATAGGCTTAACAATCATTAATGTTAAATTGTTTTTCGTTTACTAGTCTTATTTTTCAATTGTTAAGAGTCCAAGTAGTTTATTGCTTAAATTCTTCTTCTTCGTTGGTTCTGAAATTAACACACTGTATATCAGTTTCCACATATGTCTATATATTTGTTTAATTTAGTTTTGGTCCTTTTGGATATTTAGTGTTCTATTATGGAAAACTAGAAGGAAGGGAAGGTGAGAGGGGTGGATATTGTATCTCAAGGGAAAGGAAGATGGCTTCCCTCTTGTTTGGTCGAATAGGAAGGAAGGAAAGAGTTGTTGCTTGACTCTATCACTATACTCCTACATGTAAAACACGGGTATTATTTGAGTAGCAAAAACATGAAACAGAGGCTCTTCCTATCCCGTATTTCTTTCGATCTGCTTTCAGGCAAAAAGAACAGGGTGACCCTTGAGGGAAAGCCCTTCTGTCCCCTCTTCATTTCTGTTTTCATTTTGTTCTTACGAAACAACAGATAGAATATCCATCCCCCCCCCCCCCCCCCCCCCCCCCCCCCCCCCCCCCAAAAAAAAAAAAAGAAAAAACAAAACCTTCTTTCGCCCTCCTCCCTATGTCCCACTGGTCCTTTCTATCAAGTGGGCCATACGTGACTTATCCTTTTTTCTTCTGTGTGTGTTTGAGACATCACTTGGCATATAGAAGCTTAACTTGCAGAATTTTGTATACGACTGCACTTTGCAAGCATGGCATCTTCCTTTAAGTTGCTTTAATGCTTCTACTATTTTTTATTGAGGAATATTATTGGTTTGTCTTGGTTAGATGATATTATACCATGCCACTTCGCTTTATTGGCATCATATATAGTGCATATATACATTTATTTATTTGTTGGTATGCATGTGGATTGTGAACTTCTTTTAGCTGAATTTCTTTTCTTATTTAATTCACAAGGAGACTGATTTCCTTTGTATTGATTGTTTAACAATCAAGTCTGAGTTTCGTTCCTGTCTTTCTTTAGTTTCTCTGTTCCTTCGGGTTGCTTATTACTTTCATTTCCTCCTTCCTTATCACTGTTCCCCAAGGTAATGGTATTTTCCATAGTACAATTAATGGATGAATCTGTATCAAATGTTTTTTTTCCCTTTTTTTTTTGTTTTCAAGAATATGTGAGCGATTCATACACATCATCTCTTGTTTCTTTTATCAAGGGCATGTGTTTTATATCTACTTTAAACCAAGTCACCACATTCTCATCAGTTTTTGTTTTATAACAATATTAAATGCAAATTTTCAAACGGGAACCATGTTGGATGTGAGGTCCTGATGTGGCCCGAATACCATTATTGTTTCAGCCCATTGTTTGTCACTTGGAAGAAAGTGGTGAATGGAGGGGAGCCTCGTCTACGTGGATGCATTGGAACTTTGGAAGCTCGTTGCTTAATCAATGGCTTTCGGGACTATGCGCTAACCAGGTAATTGCAAAGAAGCATTTTGCATATTACAGGATTGACTTAATGCATGTCTTGATGAAGCTCACTCTATCCCTCTTTATCTCTCAAGCCATATTATTTTGCTAAAATCTTTTTTAACTCAAAAAGTTGGGGGAAGGCTTTGGCATTATTTCTGTTATTTTTCTTCTTCTTCTTCTTCTTCTTCTTCGTCTTCTTCTTCTTCATTTTACCTTTTCCTATATTTGTTCTATTCCCTGTCGGTATTGAATAAGTTGTTCTAGACACTATTAGCCATAATGTGAATGATTACAATGTGAACTTGTTGTAATGTTTCTAGCTATTAGTAGAACAATGTTATGCCAAATGATGGGAGTTTGGGGTCGACTCTACCCTATCTCCTGAGTGAGAAAAGCTAGTGAATGCATAGAAGTAATGTTCACTCTTTTTCAGAGTCCAGTTATCAAATGTTGGTGGGTAGATGAAGGTGCTCATATCCATGGATATAGAAGCCTTATCTTCTAGATTAACATCAAGCACCTGGGCCTGTCACGGGGAAAAAAATATTAAAACCACATTGACAGCAATATTTTTTGTTTTGGGTCAGATGGCTCATCATCCAGATTAATATCTACTATCATGTGTGAATTTGTTAAAGCACTAAGCTATAGAAATTGCTTTTCTTTGGAGCAACAGCAATATATTCTCCGATCACGAGTTTCTAAGGTATATTCTTTTACTTCTTTTTGAGAATTTCAACCATCACCTTACTCCGCTCCATTTTCACACACATCCAAAGATCTAGTTATTCCAATGCTGTTGACAAAACCTTGAGCTGTAATAATGCTAGAATAATGGAGTCTATCGACCACTATGTCTTTTATTTGTTGACATAACCACCCGTCACCCTCATCCACTAAATCCAGATGAAGGTTTTCTTAAGCCCTTCCCAAAAGAAAGAGGGAATGGCCTTGGTTCTTGACATATTGTCATTACATTAATTTGATTTACTCATTCTTTATTATGTTGGGGCCATTTGGTACAAGTGATTTTGTCTCACAAGTCATGACTAGAGTAAAAATATTTTCGAAAACTTTACAATTGGATGTTCATGTAATGAACTTCCTCCCAGCCTATAACATCAACTTCAGTTCTTATAAGGAAGAAAGATAGATCTTTCTTATCTCAACCTACTTTTTGTATTCTATTGCTTCTATCCATTTCCAAGCTTTGTGCAGCGTGCCTTAGTTGCTTTAAAGGTGTTAAGTTTCCATGTTAGACCAAAACGATGTGACAAAGATGTGTCTGGCCAAAACGAAAAAAGAGATGAAATGACTCCCAGCTTTCATGAATCCTATTTTATGCTTTCTTGATAGAAGTATAAGATAAAATCGTTTCTAGTTTGCTTGGTTCCTATGTGGCATGAATATCTCTGACACACTAAAATCTGTGCGACATGGCTTTTGAGGCAATAAATCAAGATGCATTTTCTAGTTTGCTTGGTTCCTATGTGGCATGAATATCTCTGACACACTAAAATCTGTGCAACATGGCTTTTGAGGCAATGAATCAAGATGCATTTTCTATGGGAGTTTCGTACTTAAAATGTTTGATTAGTTGAGCTTGGAAAATTCTTGATGATTGAAAGTTCAAGTATAAAGCATGACTTAGAGATATTAGTTTGAAGAATTAATATATCTGTATATTTTGCCTATTTACATATTTTACACAAATAACTTTTTTGACATATATCAAAAGCTTGATTCAAAGAACTTCTCCTGGGGTACAAGGAACCCAGCTTAGACATTGTTGTAAAATTAAGGATAAAGCTTGATTCAAAGAACTTCTACTGGGTACATGGAACCCAGCTTAGACATTGTTGTACAATGAAGGATGCATGAGTGTTCTGGCACTATGATTTAGGACTAGCTGTCTAGATTATGTGAGTACTGGAGGAGAGTCAATTTTGGAAATGTCACAAGTTCTGGAACGTCTCCAGAGTGTGTATGTAAAGTTTTTACGTAGAATTTACGTGCCCAGGTTCTGCATTTATGCATAAAAGAATAGAGTGTCATAGATAGATGTATATCAATATGGTCATATAAGAAATAATGAGAGGATTTATAGAGAGATGCTTTGATTTTTGGTTTTTTTTTTTTTTTGTTTTTTGTTGGTTTTTTTGGGGGGGGGGGGGGGGGGGGGGGGGGGGGGCGGTGGGCGGGGGGAGTTCTTCTCTTATAGTGTCTATCAGAACTCAAACCTGTGGTTTGACTGCAGATTCACTCCTTACACAGTAAATCCTTGAACTTGTCTCAAAATCACCTGTGCATTTAGGCAGTTCTCAATACCTGATCCCCAACTCCCAACCCCTTACAAGTCCCTAATAGTGCTTAATAGTAGTCCTTGAATCAAACTAATCTCAATCCTAGGCAGAACCTAGTAAAAGAATATAGAAAACCAAGAGAAGAACCCATCAGGTCAAGTGCATTTTAGATTCTGAACTTCTGAGTAGAGCTCAACGACAATGTTGTAAAACTAATATAAATAAAGGTCCTAAAACTACCATAGACATTTTTTTAATACCAAAGTGATTTTTAAGCAATCCTTTGCTCTATATTGCAGGCACCATATTTCAATAAGATAACAAATTAGTTGCAACAAGCCAATTTCTGTGTCCTTGGCAGTTGGGCACCAATTGTCCCACCATCACTGTTTGTCTACACAGCTGTGATAACATGCGAGGAACCAAATAGCAGTAGATTTTTAATATAGAATGAGAGGAAAAGGGTTAATTATTGCTTATGTATACCTCTTTGCTTACTTTTTTACCACCACATTCTTATGAGTACTGATTAATTTTGTCTATGGGATACAATTAGAGAATTATTATGACATGCTATTCTAAGAGTTTTCAGCAGCCAAAATTCTTGACTGAAACCTTACCTAGTATTGCTTCGATGATTGATATTTAGGTACTTGTAGAATCACTACTTGTTATTTGAGGTAAATGGAGAACATCCAATAAACTCCTGTTTATGATGTATGCATGTAAACACACGTGTTGGTTCAAGCTAAAAATGAATAGTAGAGGTGTCACAAAAGTAAGTTGCTCCTTAAAAATGATATAGACTGCATAGGAATAGCCTACTTGGAGTATTGTGATAGGTATGGGCTCGAGCCGACGCTATCCAAACTACTTTGAATGACCCATGACGGCCTAATGAATCAAACTCATTCTTTTGGCTCCAAGTTTCCTTTGGCTATAAGTTTCCAATAACTTTGGAAATAGTTTTTCTTTGGCTCCAAGTTTCCGTTTTCTTTCCTTAATTAGCATCCATTAGGGTTTAGGGTTTTGGCTATATAAATAGATTTAAGGGTTTTGCCCCAAATCAGTTTTTTGAGCAATAATATTAAGAGTATTCTCGTATTCATTCTGACGTTGTTATTCTGTGTGAATTAACCTAGTTGGTGCTTTATTTTGGTATTCTGTGCGAATCAACATATTAGAAAGAGCCTAGTTTTCAATGTTCTGTGTGAATCAACGAATCTTAGTCTATTTATCCCTTTATTCTACACACTTCCCTACATCAGTTGGTATCAGAGCGAGACTTCGTTCTTGTAATCATGCCGTGCCATTGAGAAAGGTTTACGATATAGAGGAATCTATAAAGAAAACAACACAAGGATGCTACACCAAATTGAGGCTCTAGCTCAACAAGTTGCCGCCTTTACCACTGCCATGCAAAAGCAACCACCCATATGCCCATGTTTTGTGGATGAGGAGAATAGCACGTTCGAAGATAAGGAGGACAATCCTTTCGCTAGGTACCCACCATGAGGGAGAGAGCGACGAGCCGTAGCACCGAAGGGTAATTCCAGACGTTGGGACTCCGCCCTGAAGATCGACATTCTTGAATTTAAAGGCAGTCTGCAGCCTAAAGAATTCTTGGATTAATGTTGTGGAGGAAGTTTTAGACTTCAAGGAAGCGCTTGAACATCAGCAAGTCACACTAGTTGCCACAAGGCTTTGAGGGAGAGCTGTTGTTGCTTAGTGACAGCATACGAAGGTAGCTTGTACGAGACAAGGAAAAGGGAAGATCGGCTCTTGGGAGAAGTTGAAGGAACATATGCGTGCTTCCTTTCTGCCTCATAATTACACGACGGTGCTTTATCAGAGTTTACCACCATTACGAGATATTCAACATTAGATTGACTTGGTACCTGGAGCTAGCTTGCTAAACCGGCCTCATTATCGTATGTGTCCTCAGGAGCACGAGAAGCTTCAGCATCAGATAGAAGAGTTGTTGATTAAAGGTAATATCAGGGAGAGCCTCAGTCCATGTGCTGTGCCTGCACTATTAACACTAAAGAAAGATGGCTCATGGCGCATGCGTGTAAACAGTCGAGCCATCAACAAAATTACAGTCATGTATCGTTTCCCAATTCCAAGATTGGATGATTTACTGGACCAGTTGAGTGGAATTGTTATATTTAGCAAACTAGATTTGAAAAGCAGATATCATCAGATTCGAATCCAGGAAGGCGACGAGTGGAAGACTGCCTTCAAGACTCATGAAGGGTTATACAAGTGGTTAGTCACATGGTTATCAAAATCGCGATCTGGATCGTTTGATTCTACAACTCAATTTTGCTGGATCGATCCGGATTGTATGTAAAGTCATTTTAGGCTAGGATTGTGCTAGAATCGTTTTGGATCGCGATTCGAATCGCAATCCTGTGCGATTTAATTTCTGTCTCTTTTAGTGTTTAAATATGGGCTTTCAAATATATTTGGCTGCTGTGGCCCAACTTTCGAAGCCAATCCATGCACAAAACAATCAATCAATGGAGAAAATCAAATTGTTGAAGTCTTAAAGGGCTCAAGTTCTGCGCAAAAAATCAAATTACTCTCTAGGTCTTCATCTCCATTGCTGATCTCTCCACTGTTCAGGTATTTGTCTATTCTTCTCCTTCTTTTCTTCTTCTGTGCTGTTCTGTTTTAGTGATGTCCTTTTTTTTTTTTCCTTCTCTTCTCTTTTCTTCTTCTTCTATTGTTGCGTTGCTGCATTGTTTCTATTCTTTTCTTCTTTTTTTTTTTTTCCTTCTTCTTCTGCTGTTGCTCTATTTTGTTGCTGCTGCTTTATTTTGCTGTTGCTCTATTTTGCTACATTTGTTTTTTGCTCCTCTTCCTCTTCCTTTTCTCTCTTTGCTGCTTCTTTTCTTAATTTTTTGGGCATGTTCTGAAGGTTATGTGTTGACATTCGACACTTTTGAACCTTTACTACTTCAGTCTGCAGACTTGCAGAGTGCAGACTTTATTTTGGATATTGCATTGCAAGTTATCATCAATGTCAACCACTAGTTCATGTAATTTATTTTGTTATTCATGATATTTTTAATTCTTTTTATATAATATAGGCTTATTCTCTATACATTTTAAAGTAATCATCATAAAATACAAAAAAATTTAGCCTTTTATTCTTTTTTGGTAGGATCTTACGATCTTCAATCCGATTCTGTGATCTGATTCGGAAGACCCCTAAAACGATTCAAGGTAGGATCTCGATTTTGACAACTTTGGTTGGTCATGCCCTTTGGACTCTCTAATGCACCTAGCACCTTCATGCGTATTATGAATTAGTTATTTTGACCTTTTATTGGGAGGTTTGTGGTGGTGTATTTTGATGATATTTTAATTTACAGCCTTAACCCTGAATTGTATCTTGAACACTTACAACAAGTTTCATCTTTGCTGCAACGGGAGAAATTTTATGCTGCCAGCAATAAGTGTTCTTTTCTGACATACCACATTTTATTCCTTGGCTTAGTTGTCTCCAAAGATGGTATTTTAGTGGATAGTGTTGGGGACTGCAGAATTTCTTGCGACTCAGCTATAGTGCATACGCATAATATAAAAAATTCTGATTTGATTATCAGAGACTAATATATGTGATTAGAATCATACTTTCGAGATATATCTGGTTTAATTCCGAATAGCAGCAGGTATGAATTACTAAATTCATCTTCTTTGATCTTGAACAGCAAGCAGCAACAATAATAAAAAAACTAAAAAAATTGCTCGAACTCAACCTTTTACTGTATCTCTCGAACACGCCTTACTCTAGATAGAGTAGATTTGCAGCTGATAGGGTTTTTTTCTCTTACAAAAATGTATATCTTTTAATTATGAATAAGTGTAACCCTATCTGTTTTTAGAGTGCGTATATATAGAAGTTACAACAGGGATTATAGAATTAGTATGACTAGGGCTTATTATGCAAATAAAGATTTTTAATCCAACTAAGATTAATCTCTAGTTACGTCAATTATAATTTATATCACTAATGAATTATAATTATACTTCTTGTCATACTAGG
>CM065396.1:20815983-20940983 GCA_033060915.1 Euryodendron excelsum
CACAAAAACGTAAAATAAAAATAATTTTATATTAAAATAATAAATAATATATAAATATTACTATCAATAGCTTACAATTAGGGATTCTGATTGCACTTTTTAAAGTACAATCAACTGTGAACGATAACTATATATTCCATAAGAACCGATAATTTGATCTTTCGTATGTAAGCCATATTTTACACACCAAATCATCTACTATGTAGAATAAGTGACACATATGTATAATCATTAAATAAATAACGCAAACCAAATATTGTTCATACAGATTCTTATTAAAATGGAATAACTAATTTGTTAATAAATACTAAAGTCATTACACAAATTATGTCTTTTAGTATAAGTCTCTAACAGATGGCTCCAAAGTAGAGGCAATTCAGCAATGGCCATTACCAAATAATATCTATGAAGTTTGCAGTTTCTATGGGTTGGCATCCTTTTACAAAAGATTCTTCCTACACTTCAGTACCATAAAGGCTCCAGATTGTATGCAGAATGAAAAATTCTTATAGACAGAGGAAGCAACTGCAGCTTTTTAGAAGATTAAGCAAAAACGAACAGAAGCACCTGTGCTGATATTACCAAATTTCTCTCAACTTTTTGAATTATTGTGATGCATCCAAGGCGGGAATTGGAGTTGTCCTAAGCTAGAACGATTGGCCGGTGGTATGTTTTAGTGAGAAACTAAATGGGGCCAAAAAGAATTATAGTACTTATGATTGGTGGAATTTTATGTTGTGGTCTAAGTTGTGAAGCACTGGTAGTCTTATTTGGCCCATCGAGAGTTTGTTTTGTATTCTGATCATAGTGCTTTGAAGCATCTCCACACCTAGGATAAGCTTTCATCAAGGCATGTCAGTTGGGCCACGTACTTGCAGCAATTTATTTTTATTATCAAGTACAAGTCTAAAGCCTTGAACAAAGTGGCGGATGCATTCAGTCGGCGTGCTTATTTGCTAACAACACTGCAGAGCAAGGTACTTGGGTTTGATATGTTGCGGGAATTATTACTTGCTGACCCATATTTTACAGCTATTACGAGTCAGATGGAAGTAGGTCACAAATCTGATTTCGTTATTCAAGACGGATTTCTTTTTAAGGGTAATTAGTTATGTGTGCAGGAGTCAAGCTTATGCCTAAAGAGCAACAAGGAGCTGCATGATGAAGGGCATTTTGGCGGTGACAAGATGTTGCAGTTGGTGATGAGTTTCTATTTTTGGCCTTCCATGTGCAAAGAGATTACAAAGTTCGTCAAAGGATGCCATGTTTGCCAAGTGTCTAAAGGAACAACAACAAATGTGGGATTGTATATTCCATTGCCTATGCCTAGTTAGCCTTGGACTGACTTGAGTATGGACTTTGTTCTGGGACTACCGCATACTCAACGAGGAATGGATTCTATCTTCGTGGTGGTGGACAGATTTTCCAAAATGATCCATTTTATTGCGTGCAAGAAGATAATCGATGATGTAAATATAGCACAACTGTTCTTTCGTGAAGTCTATAGGTCGCATGGCTTGCCTAGGTCCATTGTGTTTGATAGAGATACTCGATTTTTGGGGCATTTCTAGAGATGTTTGTGGAAGCTCGCCATCATGAAACTTGATTTCAGCCGTGCATATCACCCACAGATTGATGGACAAACAGAAATTGTCAATCGTTCCCTCGGTAATTTGTTCCGAAGCTTAGTAGGTGATCACTTAAAATCATGGGATCAGAGATTGTAGCTAGTTGAGTTCGCCTATAACCCCTCGTTTCACCGTAGTTCGGGTTTTAGTCCCTTCTATGTCAATTATGAGTATCAACCATGTGCTTCGCTTGATCTTGCACCTGTGCCAAATTTGAAGTGACTCAATGGCAAGGTAGAAGATTTGATTGCTAATATTTAGGAGGCCCATAAGTTGACGGAACATAATTTAATATAGTCCACCACCAAATACAAACAAGATGCTGACAAGAAGTACAGAATGGTGGAGTTTGATCTTGGATATTTTGTCTAAATTGTTCTTATAAAGGATATGTTTCTTACTGGAGAGTACAACAAGTTAGTTGCGAGGAAGATTGGACCACTGGAGGTTATTGAGAAGATCAACCCAAATGCTTACATGTCGAAGTTGCCTAGCCATGTTCGTACATTCGATGTCTTCAATGTCAAACACCTTATACTTGATAGTTCAAATGAGGAGGTTGTGAATTCGAGGGCAAATTCTCTTCACATTGGAAAAAATGATGCAGACCATATAGGAATAGCCTACTTGGAGCATTGTGATAGGTGTGGGCTCAAGTTGATGCTATCCAAATTACTTTGAACGACTCATAACTCCTTCCTTTGGCTTCAAGTTTTCAATAACTTTGGAAAGAAGTTTTCTTTGGCTCCAAGTTTTTGTTTTCTATCCTTAATTAGCATCCATTAGGGTCGAGGGTTTTGGCTATATAAATAGATGTAATGGCTTTGTCCCAAATAAGTTGTTTGAGCAATAATATTGAGAGTATTTTTGTATTCCTTCTGACTTTGTTATTCTGTGTGAATTAACTTAGTTGACGCCTTATTCTAGTATTTTGTGTGAATCAACATATTAAGAAGAGCCTAGTTTCGGTATTCTGTGTGAATCAACAAATCCTAGTCTATTTATCCTTTTATTCTACATGCTTTCCTGTATCAAAAAAGCTCTTTTGTGTTGAATCCTTTGAATTTGCGAAGCCAATTGTATATGTATGTGTTTAACTTGACATCAATTACGTGACTGTATCCCCTTATAATGGAATTATGTAAATTTGACATTTTCTTTTTATTGTAGATTACACCACCGATAAATATTTAATAACGCCTGGTTATCTTGGAAAAAGAGAGAAAAACGCAGTATTTGCTAGCTGATGGTTTTAAAATGGGCTGTAACTGTTACGTAATGCTGTTTCTTGACGGTTTTGGCCATCACCGATTCCGTTACAGCCTGCTTTACAGTGCTAATGAAAAGCACATTCGTAACAGCCATTATGGGACTGTAATAGCCATTACAAACTGTTACGAGCCACGACTGTTACAGTTTGTTGGCAGCAACTCATATCTAACACATTTTAACCAGTTTTCCATTTCTTTAGACAAAATGAAATATCCCAAGTTTTGAAACACTCATAACAACTGAGATCTGCAACTTTCAAGCACAAATCTACAAGGCTTGTGCCTTGGGTCTCTTCATCTTTAATCCAAATCTTTTGAAAGGTCAATTTGTTTTTTATTTTTTGGTTTTTTCATTCCTTTTTCTGTTGAACAAATGTAGATTTGTAAACATTAGTTTCGATCTACTTGGATTTATGCTTGATTTGTTGATAAAATGTAAGATTTTACTCATTTGCTCTTCTTGAGCTCTCATCCTTGTAATCAACAAAATAGGACAATATTGATTTTTTTTTTCTATTATTTCATTAGCATCTGAATAAATCCTTGAATACATTATATATTTCCATATCATAATGCTAGTGCCTGGTGGTGTTGATTAATACTTGTGAAATGATATGTATCAAATCATTTGCTCTTCTTGAACCCTCTTCACCACAACTAAAAGGTAGCACAAATGTTATATATCAAATCATCTTTATACTTTATCTATTATACAAAACACACCAAAACATTTTAAACGGTAATTTATATTTTTAAAATAAATATGCAAAACAGTAAGGTTTACGGCAACTGCTATGGTTACTAAAACCTGTGTGGCCCTTCACAGCTGTTGCATGATTTACAGCAGAGTGGCAGAAGAAAACAGTAGTGTGCAACCTCTTAAGTCACTGAAGAGCCTGGTTGCTTTGTTTATTTGACATGTCACGTATAGGTTAAGTTGCTTACCATTTTAACTTTGAAAGAAGTCAAACTTCTTGTGATTCTATGTACTTGATTCTTAAATTGGTGGTGCATCCAGATTGTTAGTAGGTTATTCTAACTTCTGTGCTGTACATATGGCAATTTTGCTTGCTTCTTCCTTGTGTAAGGAACAATTTATTTTCATTATTATGTGGCTTGTAAGGACATCTTTTTTATTTAAAGTGTCTCTTTTCTTCTCTTTTTCAATAGAATGACACCACCTCTTAATGGCATGCCTCTAAAGCTTTGGCTTATGTATGTCTTCAAATCTGTAATATTTGCAGTGCCCTGAGGGACCGCCGATTCCCCCCAATACAGGCTAAAGAGTTGCCTCAGTTGGAATGTACTGTCTCCATTCTGATTGATTATGAGACAGCTCTCCACTACCTTGATTGGGAGGTTTGTGCTTTCTTGTTTTAATTTTGGAACATGGGTGTGGGTGCGCAGATTTCTCAATTGTAGTATGCTCAGCAACGAATTACTGCATGATTACTTATTTTAGCTGTATTTTCCATTCCCAAAAGCCACAGCAGGTAGATCAAAACCATCTGACTGTATTATCACTTGAGATCATAAAATCCTAAAGATAATGGGTATTAGATGTATCCTGAAGAAGTAAAAGAATGTTCTTTCTCTTTAGTTGCTTCTTAATTGGCCAACATTGTTCAAATGGTTAGGATTTGAAGATTGGGTTGCTGGCATGGAATTGAAGTGGGAGTGGGATGAATTTACTTTTCTAAATGCTGCAATGTGGAATTTGTCCAAATAGATTTTGAACTTACTGAAATTCCTTTGATTTGTATCTTGTTAATGAGATAAATTATAAGATTGTCTAAGTGGATATTGGTTTAGACTTTAGTCTGCTTTTCTAAATTTCATTTATGGGCAACTCTCTTTATTGTACTACCAAGACCTAGTTTTGCTTGACTTTTAATCCTGTAATAGTGTTTTTATAGAAATTTTTTTCTCTCATAAAGAATGTTATTACTTTCTTGCAGGTCGGAAAGCACGGTATGATTATTGAGTTTACTGATCCTGACTATAATACAAGGCGAAGTGCCACTTATCTGCCTGAGGTGGCTGCACATGAAGGTGATATTGTTGCTTATATTTAATTTTAAATCCTTATTACCACAAACATAACTGGATGGAAAGTAAGGCTGCAAATGGTGCAAATGGTGATGAGTTGAATTCCCAACCATGGGTGGCTGGCCCGTTGATTTTATTCTTGGATTACCAGGCACCTAGGTGTGGTAGGGGTGCTCAGGTGTCCTAGGGCTGTCCCACAGCTAGGGTTATCGTCAATAAAAAATAATAGAAAAATTAAAACTTTGAGGGACCAGGACTAATCATTGAAAGCTTTCTTAGATGATCTGAGGTAAATTTTACATACCTAGTAGGATCTCACAAGGTTCTTTATAAGCAATATGTTTTCTCCAAATTGAATTACATTATGAATTGGAAAGATTAAAATTGAGAAATTTAGACTTGTTGCACGTTTTCTATTCAAATTTGTACTTTGCTTTGGGTTGACAACCTTGATTTAGGTATTTTTTTTTTAGGCATGTCTTGCATACATGACGAGAATGAGTATACATGAGCGAACCAAGATACCCTATAAATAACCATGTGTATGAAGTTTGATCTCAAGTCATTTTATTACTTACTGGCTGGATTAATGGTGCCATTTTTTGACTCGTGCACACACTTTCTAAATGATGCTCAATGTTATCTCCTTCCTCTGCATGCATTTTTATTTTCACAAAAGCAAAAATCAGAAATAAATTGCTTTTATGTCGTCTGCAACATTGCTGCAGTAAGCTAGGTGACGTTTATTTTTTTCCAAAGCCATCTTTTTGTTATCCCTTCTCTGAATGTGAAGGACTAAAGAATTGTCTTCAAGGAAGTTTAGCTGCTAGACTAGTGTAGGATTTGAATAAGGTGGTTGTAATTTGTCAAGTGGTAGGCAGGCAGTAAGATCCATCTTGAATATGAGCCAAGTTTCTGCACAAAGCACTAGTTTTGACTTTTGAGTTAACAACCAAGTTTCCCTTGTTTTGGCATATTTTCGTTTCAGGCTGGACAAAAACAGAAACAATTGATTCTCTGATGCGAAAAGCCGGTTACAATGGCACCATAACTGAATCACTCCGGAAGCGTATTCGGCTGACCCGGTATCAGAGTACATTATTTACTATGCACTATAGTGATTATGTCACCTATGTCAAAACCACCAGAGGTGGTGCTCCCTCTATTGTTGGGGCCAAGGCTGGGAACCGTTGATTGTCTTAAACTTCTTCAATTGAAACCATGAAAAACTTATTTGGTCTTGGAGGACCTCCATTTGAAAAAAATGATGGGGTTCGAATCGATTTGTTTGTATTCCACCCCATAACAGTAACTGTTGTCAACCGTTCTAAATTATTCTTCAAATTCATTTGATTTTGAAGAGGACACTAGATCACTTGTAATTCGAGCTTAAGTATTATTCCTATTGCACCAAACATTCGTGGCTGCAGCTTCTTTGGAAAGTTGGAGTGGTGTAAAACTCCATCACTTGTAATATAAGCCCATCCTGTGTGTTTATTTATCACTCATAAGCTTTACTGTTCCTTCTTTTCAGGTTTGGAGAGAACGTTTGGTCAACTATTTTGCAAATATTTATTCCCGAAAGGTCATTGAATCGATTTTTTGTTCTAGAGATGATAGTTTGGTTTAGCAAGGTTAGAATGATTTTCAAGTGATTCAGATTCGTTCATGCTGATCTTTGGTGTTCTTGATGCTAAAATCTAGGCCGACCCTCCCTCTTTAAATCTTGGCTGTTTAGTTCCAATTCCTATATTTATTAAAACCACTTTCAGATTGTGAGTGGGAATTACTTTGACCCTGTTTCAGATGACAAAAATCCAACTCACAAATTCTTTTTTGTGTTAGGACATACAACGTGTTGTTTACCTGACCAGTGTAGTTTTAGAAGTTAATGTTGTCACAAGAGTAATTTTTAACTTATTTCAGTGCTCCATGTAACACGCTATTGATAGTGTTTTTAGAAAATATGCTGTTAGTAATAACACTTTGTATCCTGTATTTTTCATACAAAATGCGTTATATTTTGTGTGAAAAGAAAAATAAGATAAAAAGCGTTATTACTAATAATGCTTTTTCTAAAAACGCTAGCTCTTTTTATGATGAGGTGCTGAATTAAGTTTAAAATCTAGTTCAAAATAATGCTCGAGGTAGAATAAAATAAAAAAAGACATCCTTGTAAGGTAAACAAGCCACTTACAAGAGAGCTTTATCAGCCCTTCCAAATGCCTTACCAAACAAATTTAAACGCCAGCTCTTCTGATGGACATTCCTCGCAAGCCATTCTCTCTCTGATTGTCAAATACACACACGCGCACACACACATATATATATATATATATATAACATATATATAACCCTAAATAGGGCTTTCTTCCATCCGGGTCTCACAGTATAGAATACTCGGAGCATATCTAGCAGAAGCATGTGCCGCAGAAATACATTTTCTGTTTACTGGAAAACTTAGGAGAGACATGCACTGAATTACATGTCCTCAATTTTGAAGCACATGTTTCTGACTAGAGGGTTCGCAACCTTTGTCGAGGATTTGGGATTGGGAGTGATTTGGGACATGAAAGTTCCGTAATAATGTAAAATGAAGATTCCAAACACACACTTAGGAACCAAAAAAAAAAAAAAAAAAAGCGAAATACTCAAAATAAACAAAAAAGCAGATCAATCTGAGTTAGTAAAGTTGAGGCTTGAAGACTCGACCGTGAGATTATGAAAAAAATATATATAGAAAAGAAAAACAAGAGATGAGGCTTTATTGAAGACATGCCTCTAAGTTCCCCAAGCGATTGAACGAGGTTATATCGCCAAAATGAATGGGTTAAGTGAGGAAAATGAATTTTTCCCCTACTAAATGCATGTACTGATAAGTACATCCAAGCCTTCCACTGCTCGTACTAACATTTTGACAGTGACGTGTTTCTTCCATTTCTACGGATCCATTTGTCCAAAACACAGCAAGGAAGTTGCACTTGATGGCAATTTTCTTTGAGCTTAATCAATATTTACCTATGGTGAATAGTAATCCTACATTACATTTCAATGGTCAGATGGCTAACAATGAGAATTCTCATGTGGTTTTGGTCAACTCAATCTGATAAATGATTGGAGGATTGTGTTTATAAATTATTAGGTTGTAAGACAATTGCGAGAGTGCTAACTTGGTATTATACGTATTGTTGAGGCTTGAAGAGCCGACTGTGAGATTATGGAAAAAAAAATTATATAGAAAAGAAAAAAGGAGATGAGGCTTTATTGAAGACATGCCTCTTAGTTCCCCAAGTGATTGAATGAGGTTATATCGCGAAAATGAGTGGGTAAGTGAGGAAAATGATTTTTTCCCCCACTACATGCATGTTCTGATAAGGACATCCAAGCCTTCCACTGCCCGTATTAACATTTTTACAGCGACCTGTTTCTTCCATTTCTGCAGATCCATGTTTCCAAAACACAAGGAAGTTGCACTTGACGGCAATTTTCTTTGAGCCTAATCAATCAGTTGCTTTTTATATTTTCCCATGGTCAACAGTAATCCTACATTACTTTTCAATGGTCAGATGGCTAACAATGAGAATTCTCATGGGGTTTGGGTCAAACTCAATCTGATAAATGACTCTCTTTTCTTGCATTGCAGGTTTTGGATCGTGGGGAGAAAATTGAACTCCTGGTGGATAAAACTGATAACCTTCAGTTCCAGGTATGTGTTGTTCTTCTATCTTGTGATACAAATGGGAAAATGTTCGTCAGGATTTTATAGTTGATATGCTTGTGACAATGTGTTTGAAATTAGGCGGACAGCTTCCAAAGGCAGGGAAGGCAACTACGACGGAAGATGTGGCTGCAGAATCTCCAAATGAAGGTGATGGTTGGAGGAGCAGTCCTAGCTCTAATTATCATACTGTGGCTAATAGCTTGCAAAGGTTTCAAATGTTGATGGGATAAAAGTAGATTTAGTATTTAGAAGTGGCTGCTTGTTCCTTTGGTGTTTCAAAAAAAAAAAAAAAAAAAAAAAAAAAAAATACATGTTCCTGTATAAGAAGACTGTTTCTAGAATGTCGAATCCTTCTACCTGTAATACCCCATGATCAAACCACTGCTTGACCTTATTTTTATATTTTGTCTGCTTCCCCACAATAATAGAGGTTATATCCTTCCATCTTTCTTGTTTCTGTTGCTATGACTTACAGAGTCAAGTAATGGGTTATAGAGGAGCAGGGTTGTAAAATGATCCAAGTTCTTCCACTCATGTTCAGTTTGTTAAATTAAAAGTTAGTTCAAGGTCGGTTTATTATGTAAATAAACCAAAAAATTAACCATATATTGAAAGTAGTCAAAATTTTGAGCTCCAATGAAACTCGGTTTGATAAATTCATATGCATTCCAAAATTACAAAAAATAAAGTTTTTTGAGCTCAGCTCATGATCGACTCGATTAAATTTTATTTGAGATTGAGTTGAAAGAAAAATAAGCCAAGCTGGAAGTTCATTAGATTTTTGCCACCAACCTTTTTAAGTCAAGTTTCAACAATTCATAACTCTTCAGCTTGATTTGTTTATAATCCTATCAAAATAAAACATGAATGTCGATCTGCAGCGTTAGCTAATGCATTGTGCATTAGCTGATGAATGTTTATAGTATCTCTTTTCACCTACTTCTGTAGTATGTCTGTATTCTTCTCTCCATCATAAACAAAATACTACACTTTCAGTTTGGGTTGCCAAGGTGTTGCTCTGCCTACAAAAGTGAATGGACTCTGAAAAGGTACATTTTATCTGAGAGTAATGCTATATATAATTCTATTTCTCAATTTCTTTTCTTATTACTACACACAAGCCTATAGGATCCAACATTAATAAATTCGTGTGGGACTTATTATACTTGTATCTAGGAGATGAGAAAAATGATTAAGAAAAGATATTGCATATGGCATTTTTCTTTTTATAATCAAGGTCACTTGTCATATAATTAAACATTTAAAGAAAACCTTCCAACAATGACGTGAAGCCCTAAAACTCAGGAAGTGCAAACAACACCCGTAAATAGGCCCGACTCGGAACAATTGGAGGCCTAAAGAGAAGTTTAAATCAGACTTTCTACATATTTTTTTGTTAATCAGTGTTTTTTTCTTCTGAAATTGATGCGTGTGTTGATTTTGAGCCTTATTTTTCTAACAAGCCATTTTTTTCTTAAAAAAGATGTAAAAACTATACAGGATTTTAATAGCATGAAAGAGTTTAAAGCCTTTGTTTTTTATTAGTGCATAAGTTTTTTCTCCTCTAGTTTACTAGTGTAGTTAATTTTGAACCTTCTTTTCTCAACATGCTTTTTTTTTTTCATTTGAACTGGGTCTTTTTTCATAAAACATGTGTAACTATATAAGAAAAATTATAGCTTCTAAGGTTTCAAAATTTTAGGGCCTTCAAATTTTTATTATTATTTATACAACTTATTTTCTTTGTTAAATCAGGTTTTATTTTCTTGAAATTTATTAATGTAGTTGATTTTATGCCTTCTTTTTCTAACAGGTCCTTTTTTAATCTCAAGCGGGGCCTTTTTTCTAAAAAAGAATAAAAAGATGTAAATACTATATAAGGCTTTTACTGGCATGTGAAGTTTTAAAAAATTTGAGGCGTCCAACAATTGACGACTTAAAGCGGGGGCTTCGTTGGCCTTTTGATTTTGCCCTCCGTGTTCTTCAAGCATTTGCGAGTCCATTTGTTTACTTTGAAATGTTTTTCTCTAAACAGAAACTTACTTTACGAGCAACCACAGGAGTAAATATCTGATTAGGTGCATACCATAACATAAACAAAAATTCTTATTGTTTGAATGTAGAGAACAACTGTTAGCATACATAATAAAAATTTTCATATAGTTAACAAATTATTTAGGTCCAGGGTGTGCCATTTGTGGCACTTTGTGAAAAGAAAAAAAAAAGTTAGTCTAATTTAGATGGCACTTCGTCAAAAGAAAAAAAGAAGTCTTGTCTAATTAAGATGGCACTTTGTGAAAAGCAAAAAAAAAAAAAAAAAGTCAGTCTAATTTAGATGGCTAGTGCTATCAACTCTTGGTTGTGCAATTTTAGAGAGACAACTGCCCCTGCAGGCCTGCAATGGCTTTACCCTCCCTTACCAATCATTGTTGATTATATAAGAGCTCATGTAAACTGTAAGAGGTGGCTCAATGGTCAGTTTGTTCTCATATTAAGCACGAGGTCTCAAGTTATATTCTTTATCACGCTCTCTTGTGATCTCGTGGCCAGTCATCATTCATGTAATATACAAAGTCTAATGGTAATGGATAATATTAATTCAATGTTGAAACAAATAAAATATTATTGATAATGGCACAAATACTGAGAGCAATTAAAGGAGTCAATTTTTACTTGAAATAAACTTGCCTAAGTTTTACTAATGTTCTGATATAAATGAAATCTTAATCTAATGTGCATCAATTTCCTAATATAAGTGACCATGAGAACAGATATAGGAATGAGGATGGAAGGTATATTAGGAGAGATTTGTAGCAAAAATTGATGGAGTAATTAGTCTTTCAAAGTAATAAAAGGGAATAGAAGATTTCTTTGCAAAAGTTTATTACCCTTTATCACTCATTTGTGCTAATCTTTTGTGTTGGAGAATTGGTGTAGATTCGTCTTTTTTAACTGGATTTATCGCATTTGGATACATTTTCAAATAACTTTTGTATAGCCTACGAAATGGCCAGCCTCTAGCAACAACCAGCCACTCTTTTGTAAGCTTCCACTCGCCATCTCTCAGCAGTTTGCATAACCCTGCTGGTCTAATGCAATGGAAAATATCAAATTAAAGTGCAACTAAGGATCATGTCAGGCATTCTTCAAAAATATATAGAGTGCATCCCATGGTTGTTGATATATATATATATATATATAGATCCCCTATTAAAAATAATCTTCTAATGACAAGTGTCATCCATCTTTAAAACGCTAAACGTCTCTTTCTTTGTATGAAATTAAAAGTTCTTCCATAGCAGAGGTGTGGGAACTGGTAATTAGAAGTTGATGATTCAAGTTATAAAGATTGATAACCTGATATAAAAACGTTCGATTTTTTTTCTTTGTTTTTTTTTTTTTGTTTTTTGCTATATTCTCCGGCCTTATAATTCCTTTCAGAGGACTCTATTGTTGTAGTTAACTCCTTTGGGTTTTGACTTACTCTCTGACCTAGTTTTGTTATGATCATTCAATCTTTAAAGGATTCCTTTTATTTTTGCATCTACCTCTGTTTTCTATGACAAGAAGCCTGTGAATGATCTATGTTCATTTTTTGCACCTTATATCCTTATGTTGTACATGCTGTTTAACCATTCTTAAATTCACTTTTCCTTTGAGTGGTGAAATCACTGCTTTCTGGACCTGGTTATTAGGCAGTTTACTCACAAATAATTCATTGAGTTTCATTAGTTTCTGTTGAAGCCAGTTGGTTTACCAAGCCCTAAAACTCATGATACAATCAGTCAACGAGTTTCCATTCTTCAGAGCCTGTTTGGAACTTGGGCGAGGGGAGGGGAAGGAAAATTTTTAAATTTTTCCTCCCTTTACCTTCCTTTGTTTGAGCCTACCTAAAGAGAAGGGGAAGGAAAAATGAAGGGATAATTTTAAATCACTCTGTTTCTCCTTCTCTCTCTTCTTTCCATTCATTTTTTTTGCACAACTAAACAAGGAAAAATACTTTTATTTCATTTTCTCTTTTCTTTCTATTCTATTCCCTCATCTCCCCCGCCCCCCAAGTTCCAAACAAGTTGTAAATTTCAATTTCACAAGCCTCTCATTCATAACCTTTTAACTCTCTCCTATAATCATAACCATTCATTATTAGAAATAAGGTGAAATACATTCTAGTAATCCACTGTAAATTTGTCCAATAATGGTTTTCTCATTAAGCTTTTCCTAGATAATCCTTACTGGATTACTGTATTTGTTAATTGGTTTGGCTCCATTACTGAATCACTAAATATTGGATATAAATCATCCATTCTTGACTTCTAAATTCCAAATTTGCAGCTATAAGTTTAATCATAACACTTGGTGCGTACCCCATTTCAACCTCGATCAACTAGACATTAGAACATAACCACTTCTAAAACTTTGACACCACTTCGTTGAGGTAAACATGTCCCGAACACATTTGATGCTGGTGGCATGGCATTCAACTACGTAGAGCACTTGACTTATCCAAGAGCAAATTAGGCGGCCAACGAAGGTATTGCGGAGTAGTGTGAAATTTGGCAGGATGGAAAACACGATTATGAGCATAACCCATTTAACGGTGGAGTTTTGGTAAATTTCATTGGTTAGGGCCTCAAATAAGAGATTTTGTCATTTATGGAGATATTAGAATTTGACCCCGTCAATTTTGACATGATTCTTCCTAAATTAGTAGTTTCCGGTTTAGTTTTATTTTGCCGTTTTTGGTAATTTTTTGTAATTTCTTAATTTTTACATAATTAGAGTCTGTTAGGGTTTCGGGTTTGTTCCTATATAAACTAATGTACAATGTAGCTTTTGTGAGACCGAGATCTTATAATTTCATTAGTAATTAATTATATTTATTACATAGTTTGGTAGTATATAAAATTATGCAGGTGCACGTGTTTGTAATTTATCTACTTGTTTTGGTTATCCTAACCTCATCATACTTGATTAACCATCACGTTGGTGTCAGAGGTTGTGTCTCGAGGCTTGGGATGCTCTTGTTGTTGCTTTCAGTTTATCGTCATAGTTGTATTTTGTTGTATGTTAGTAACAGTTTGTGGGTTTGTTATGTACCTATATGTGAGATTGTTACGTTTAAGGTATATGTGAGATTGTTATGTTTAAGGTTATGGTATTGTTTACTCTCATATACTTTAGACATGATGGGTTCTGTAAAAGAGGGTACTTATTTCACTGTGTTTTTTTATTTTGGGTATGTGGTAAGGTATCGTTTTCACATACGGCGACCTGTACGATCACGCTTCGTCTAATGTGACATAATTAATGTCCAATTAAATTGAGAGTGTGACAATTTTTGATGAATTAATAGAACTTTGTTCAATGGAATTGTTTTCTCTCCGTACTCTAGAGTTTTGTTTTAAGAATAATACACTTGTTCACCTTACCCCAGCGTCAACATCCCATAATGTCAATAAAAGAGCATTTGATCATATGCCACAAAATCCAGTTAACAAGTCAAATCTCAAGAAAACGAGTGAGAACCAAGCAATCGAAAAATGTATGTGCCATCTCAAAAATAATGTAGTATGAAGTCTCTCAAAACTTGAGGTATAAAATACATCGGAGAAAAAAAAAAAAAGTAAATTCGCAAGACTTCACGCATATTTAAAAGTGAATTCAAACATGTTTAAAAAAAAAAGTTGTAGAACATAATAAAAAACCCTCAAAACCAATGTTCAAGGCAATTAGACAAAGTACACAGAAGGAGCCCTTGAATCATGACTAGTACCGTCTAGCTAGTTTTAAATATATCTTTTATCGGATTTTGCATTCAAACAATTAGATGATTAAACAAAACCGTATGGTGCAATTTGAGGGGAAAAAAATGGAGGAGGTTAAGGAGTGGATATATCTGCTTTCCTGTGTCAAATCTCATTTGAAAACACTCGTCCTTCATATTTATTCATTTTTTAGTTGATCTTTGGTAAAAATTACAACCATTGTAACATATGTACGAAGAAATAGCCTATGAATGCAGCTTTACTTTTTATTCTTCTCTACTAATGCCACTAATAAATTTTTCCATGTTACATTCCTGTTCTTTTGTTGCATTTTTATACTTTGGTAAAATCTGAGCTATACGTTTCCCATCCCATATTTCACTAAGGCACATACTAGACCTTTTAAGTCCAAAGGAAAAACTGGGCTTGATTACCTCACAAGAATAGTGCTACCTCGAATATTTGGATTACCCTTAGAAGAGGTTTCAATGATGTCAAGAAACAATTACCTATTTCCCTTATTGTAAGTGGGATTTTCGGGAAAGCTTGACCGATTACTCAAACCAATATCGAAGAGCATCAACTCGCTGCAAAGAGATAGAGAAGTTAGAATGGGTCGACCTTTTTTGAGCCGATCACACTCCGATAATTAAGTTAGCAATCTTAATCGAGAATCAAATGGATAAAGACAGTGTATGCGTGAAATCAATTATCCACACCTTGCTCCTTGGGGCTTCAGTGTTTATAGTGTAATCGATGGGATGTTAATCCTTGTGTCTACCTTAGGGTCATCATGACCTATCTCGTAGACCACATCATTCGTCTCTGACTGATCGGACATTGGTACAACTTTACCATTGTACTAGAATCTAGTTGATTAGACATGAGCGTGGATGGAGCGTGGATGTCGCGTGGCGAGCCGCTGCCGTATTAAATGTGAGTCATCTCCGCATTAAATGCTGAGGTCAGAGCATTAAATGCTCTAATTATACTCGTGGGTTGGGCTCGCTGCGTTTGGCTTGGGCTCGAGGTCGGCAATGCGGGCCTGGCCGCATTGCTGACCACTTGGGTTGACCTGTAGCCCAACTTTATTCACTTAATTTTTATTGGGCTTGACCGGGAGGATTGGGTTGGAATTCTTTGACCCACAATTACCTCCCAGCCCTTGTGCCTTTTTTGGCTCCTTAAAGGGTCAAGGATTGCATTGGGTCATTATGACACTCCTTCAAGCACGCTACCATTTCGGTAGTTATTTGGCCATGTGGATGGCATGGATTTAAAGCCGTAATGATGGGACACCGAGACATTAATAGCCGATGTGACGTTCCGCTGTTATGATATAATTGCTATCGTTTTGCGTGAATGAATCGGTGGCATGGGCAAGTATAAAGGAGGGTGCCCTTTTTGGTAATGGGCACTTGTTTACTTCGTCTTCTTGTTTGAGAGTGTCCCTTGCTAACCCCCTCCATTATAAGTCCTTTCTGCACTTATCTTTCTCTTGTAAAATTTTTCATTCGACGGTTGTCCCCTGATGGCAGCACATTTGAGAAAAATGGTAAAGAGTCCGGCGGCGATTGCTGCCTTTAGGGCTGAGTATGAGATCCCCAACCAAATCAGCCTAGAGTTGGTAGACTCCAACGACTTTCGTATGGAAGAGACCGAGAAGGGGATGCCCTTCTCGGTTTTTGCCATCGTCGAGGTAGGTCTTAGGTTTCCTTTACATCACCTTCTCCAAACGTTCATTGTCCTCTATAAAGTAGCACCCTCCTAACTCTCATCAAATGTATATAGAATAGTCTTTGGGATGCTCGAGCTTAATTGGTGCCTGGGTGTGAACCTGGGGCTTGCCGAGCTCAACTACTACTATACACTTTGTAAAGTAAGGGGTGAAAGCTTAAAAGTCTATCTCTAGGCCTCTAATAAAAGTAAGGAGATAGTGAAGTGTCTGTCGTCCTCCGGGAAAGGCGTAAATGACGTTAGGGTTTGGGTATCCAGCCCTTGGGAGTTCAGCAACCTACCTTCGGGTGAAAGACCTACTGGACGGTGCCCGAGATTACCTCAATAAATAGGTTTGATGCAGACTTATGATTACTTTTCTCCATCTGTTTTATTTTGTTTTCTAACCCCGTCTTTGCCATTCATGCAGAGTTAAAAAAGAAGATGAAAAACGTTGCCTGAGGAGTCAATTTTGTTGATCTAAAGAAGGTCTTGGACTTTCGCGATCAAGATAAGTTGAGAAACCTCGTGTGAACTCCCCATATTTTGCTGAACTACCCACTTCGCTACTCCTCGTTTACCGTAAATACGGAGATCCGACTGAGCGTCCTTGCGATATTAGCCGAGCGGGGTGCGAAGGGGGATTTTGAAGATATTCTTGTTGGTGTTGCCATCGAGAGGGCATACGGTGCCAGGCAAGTCACTGTTGTTACTCTACCTCCATCTGATCCTGTTGCCGAGGTGCAACAGATTCTCAAACTTCGGTCTGCTTTGAACAACTCATCTTCAACATCAGAGCCTTTAACCGTGCCTGACTGCCGTGTTAAGCTAAGCCAGAAGAAGTAGAGGGCAACCCCATCTCCTGATGAGCACAACGAGATGAACCTTAAAGAGATGATGTTTGCTGTGGCAAGGAAGCCACTAAAAAAGGCTAACACAGAAGTTGCTGATCACTCGGCCATCGATTTGGAGACTCCCCTGATTGAGGATGTGGCACCTCCACAGAAGAAGCCAAGCACTCGGCAGCAGAAGGAGAAAACCTCTGAGGCAACCGCCCAACCGCCGACCCCAAAGAAGGCAAAGGTCGACTCCAAAGATGCAACTGAAGATCCGGCTAATGTCGAGACGGTGGCCATCATTCCAAACATTCTAGGTCAGCGCATGACTACTGTCGACTCCATGATTGATCAAGCCAAGGTGGCATTGGATGTTCTCCCGCGCTTTGCTAAAGAAGGACGTTGTGAAGTTGGGGAGTGCCAATGATCTGAATGTTTTCATAGGCGTCTTCCATGACTCTTTTCTGGTAATTAGTTCTTTCTTATCCCTTTAACTCTGTTCTTGATTCTTTTGGCTTCTCTTCAAAGGAGGAATCTTACTATGTAAGGCTGCTTTCACACTATGGAGGCGATGAGCCATTTTCAGTCCCTTGCCGAGCAACACCAATAGTTAGTCGAAGAGCATGCTGGATTGAAGAAGGAGTGGCTCGACGCTAGTCAGAAACTGTTGCAGAAGAAGAAGGCAGAAGAGGCCACGACGGAGCTGAAGATGGTCACCGCCAACTTTAAGAAGTGGGACAAAGAGGCCATTGCTTTGCTAGAAAAGAACGAAGTACAATTTGTGAAATTGTTCAAGGCCAAAGTCAAGATCAAAGCACTATAGGCTGAGGTGGCCAAGCTCAAGGCGGAGGAGGAGGTGATCATGCAGAAGGGTGCTGATCGGGTGGCCAAGGATCTGGCTATCCAGATGACGAACCTGAGCCGAATCATCTTTTGAGAGGGTTGGAACAGTGCCCTTCTATTTGCCAAAGTGGAGAAGTCCTCTGACGTGTGGATGCTATGCCCAAACTACTTTGACACGACAGAGGATGGCTTTGTTGAACCTGAGAAGATGGTTGCCAACGTCGAACAAAAGAGAAGACTTGCTTAAGAGGCCGTTGCTGAAGAAGTCAAATCTGTTGTGGAACTGCCAAAGGCCAATGATGAAGCTTCTGAAGAAAAATTGGTTGATCTTTCTGAAAAAGTCAGAGGAGACCATCAATGATAACTAGTTTTAATACAAGTCCTTTTTGCTTTATTGAGTCTGCCTTTAATTTTACCATTTTATCAATGTTTATAAATTTGCCGATCTGAATGTGTTAGGCAGAACCAAGTTCGGATTTTGTTTTGTGCTTGTGCATACAGCTCTGGCCTACCCTACTTGGGTAGGACTATTTTTAGGCGTTTTTAATTTGATCTTTTGTTTATAGAGTTCGTGACCTTTATTGGCAGACTTGTCCAACTTGGATAGGACTAAGTTTTTATACTTGGTTTTTTGTGACCTTCATTGGCCGACCTGTCCAACTTGGACATGACCAAGTTTTTTACACTTAGTTTTTGTGACCTTCATTGGCTGACCTGTCCAACTTAGACAGGACCAAGTTTTTACACTTGATTTTTGTGACCTTCATTGGCCGATCTGTCCAACTTGGATAGGACCAAGTTTTTACACTTGATTTTTGTGACCTTCATTGGCCGACCTCTCCAACTTGGACAAGACCAAGTTTTTACATTTGGTTTTTATTTTTGTCTTTCGTTAGTGCTTTATATTTTGGAGTAACATCAGATGAGTAAATTTTTTTGAAAGACTTCTAATTTTATTAATCATATGAAGCTTTAGAAAGACCAAACATTGCTGAGTAGATACATCATACGGGAGTCAATTCTACTGGTAAAATTTTCTCAGGTTATTGGCATTCCAAAGTCGGGGTAGTTGTCTCCCATCTTCAATAGTTTTCAGTCGATATGCCCCCACACCGACTTGGGACGCTACTCTGTAGCAACCTTCCCAATTGGGGCCGAGCTTTCCATCCGTTGGATTCTTTGTTGCCCCCAATACTTTTTATAGTGCTAAGTCTCCTGGTACAAAGAATCTTGGCTGAACCCGTTTGTTTTAGGAATGACTTAACTATTGATGATATCTAGTGAGCTTAATAGCCTCTATGTTTTCTTCTGCAAGATCAATGTCTCTGGCCAAAGTCTAGTCATTAAGTCCAGTGTTAAATGCTACTGATCTGATTGTTAGTAGTCTCACCCCCAAGGGTATTACTGCCTCCACCCCTTAAGCCAAAGAAAAGGGTGTTTCTCCAGTAGACCTCCTCAGGGTAGTTCTATAGGACTATAAGATGCTGGGTAGTTCCTCCACCCATTTTCCTTTAGCCTTTTCCAGTCATTTCTTGATCCCGTTCAGCATAGTTTTGTTTGAAATTTTGGCTTACCCATTGTACTCTGAATAGGACAGTGTTGAATAATAGTTCCTTATTCCGAGTTCGTCGCAGAATGATCTGAGTACGTTGCCATCAAATTGGGTGCCGTTGTCTGAGACAAGTGCCCGAGGTATGCCGAATCTTGTTACTATGTTCCTCCAGGCAAATTTTTTGGTGTTGATCTCTTTGATGGTTAACAGGGGTTTTGCCTCAACCTACTTGGTGAAGTAATCTATCGCCACAATAAGAAACCTTCTATTGCCTGGAGCTCAGGGCAAAGGTCCGACTATGTCTACTCCCCACTAGGTAAAAGGCCGAGCTGGATATAGTTGTGAGATCCTCTGCGGGCTGATGTATAATTGGAGAGAGCTTTTGACATTTTTTGCATCTCAGTACATACTGGGCTGCGTCCTTTTGCATATAGGGCCACCAGTACCCCTACGAGATTGCTTGGTGGACCAACAACCTTCCACTGAAGTGACTTCCGCAAATCCCTTCATTGATTTCAAACAGGATGCCCTGTACTTTGTCCGGGTGGACACAATGCAAGTAGGGACCTATGTAGGATCTTCTGTAAAGCTCCTTGGTTGGTGATAGCCAGTATCTGAGGGCTTTGTGCTTGACTTGTCTGGCTTCATTCTTGTCCTTCGGCAGCTCGTCTTTGTCAAGATAGGAGATAGTTGGGTCCATTCATGATGGTCCCAACTGTTCTATAGTCAGAGCTTGCTCCTCTTCATGAAATATGCTTGCTCTGGCTAAGGTCTCCACATGAATTGTTCTCTTTGATCCTAATTTTAGGGCCGTTGCTAGTGTAGCAAAGGCATCGGCATAAGCGTTGTTGTCGCAGCTGATCTGGTGGAGATTATACCTGTCGAACTTGGCTAGCAATTCCTTTGCTTTTGCTAGGTACTGAGTCATTCTGTCATTTTTTGCCACATCCTCTCCTGTGATCTGATTAACCACTAATTGGGAGTCCGAATAGATGATGATCTCGGCAATCTTTAGTTCAATGGCTTGGTGCAGTCTAGGTAGTAGGGCCTTGTATTCCGATTCATTGTTTGAGGCAGTGAATTCAAGTTTGATAGCTTGCTCTATTGCCAAACTGCTTGGTGTGATGAGCACCACCCCCACTCTTGCCCTCCTGTTATTGGACGCGCCATCGACGAAGAGTTTCTAATGATTAGCATTTTCCCAAAGGTCCAGGGGGAGGTCACCGTGTTGTTGAGCAGAGGGTGTTTTCGAGTCGTTCTCCAATGGTAGTTCAATCGAGAATTCGACAATAAAGTTAGCAAATACCTATCCTTGAACTGCCGATCTTGGGTGGAACTTGATGTTGAATTCTCCTAGCTCAATGGCCCACTTTGCCAGTCTTTCGGAGAAGTCAGCCTGTTTGAGGAGTGGTTTTAGCTGATGGTCAGTAAGGACGTTGATGGTATGAGCTTTGAAGTAGTGCACCAATTTGCGAGATGCCACTGCCAGAGCAAGTGCCAATTTCTCCAGTGGTAGGTACTTACTTCTAACCCCAAGAGTGTTTTACTGACATAATAGGCCGGCCTTTGTTACCGATCTTGTTGCTAGAGTAGTACAGCATTGACAGCGTGCTCCGATACTGCCACGTAGAGAAAGAGCTCTTTATGTTTGAATGGGGTGGAAAGTAGGGGTGGCTGGGTCAGGTACTTCTTCAACTCTACAAGGGCTTGATCACACTCCGGAGTCCAGCTGAATTGCTCCCATTTCTTGAGAAGCTGGAAGACTGGTTGGCATTTATCTGAAGATCTGCTAATGAATCTGTTGAGTGCTGCTACCATACCAGTCAACTTCTGCACTTCTTTTGCATTCTTTGGGGCTCGAACACTCTGGATCGCACTAATCTATCGTGGATCTACTTTAATTTCCCGGTGTGTAACCAAGAACATTAGAAATTTCCTCGAGCTAACTCTAAACATGCATTTGGAGGCGTTTAGCCTCATTTTGTACTGCTTCAGGATGCCGAACACTCCTTTCAGAACTTCTAAATAGGAGCTATTGATTTTGCTTTTAACTACCATATCATTGATGTAAACCTCCACAGTGCTGCTGATATGGTCTTTGAACATTTTGGTGACCAGTCCTTGGTAAGTGGCCCCGGTATCCTTGTATCACCTTGTAGCAGAAGATACCCCTTGGAATGCTGAAGGTGGTCTTATCCTGATCATCTTCATAGAGAGGGATCTGGTGATACCTGCAATAGACATCTAAGAAGCTCATCCTCTCGAAATCGGCTGCTGCATCTACGAGTTGGTTAATCTTGGGAAGAGGCAAAGGGTACTTGGGGCATGCCTTGTTTAGATTGGTGAAGTCGATACAGACCATCCACTTGCTGTCCTTCTTCTTTACCACTATGATGTTTGAAAGCCAGCTTAGGTAGTGGACTTCCCGAATTGCCCCAACATCTAGGAGTTTTTTGGTCTTTTCAATAATGTCATCTTCATGTTGTGTTGCTGCCCTCCTTCCCTATTGGACCACAAGTCGGCACTGTGGGTCGACATTCAATTGGTGGTAGGCAACCTTGGCGTTGATCCTTGGCATGTCGTAAGGAGTCCGGGCGAACACCTCGAGGTAGCTTGGTAGTAGCTCAATTAGAGAGTTCTCTTCAGCTTTAGAAAAGGACGTGCCGATGACGAAATACTTCTCACCATACCTATCGATATAGATTTTCTTCAATTCTTCAACGGCTTTATTCTCTAGAGTCTGCCCTACATCGTCGATAGTAAGCATATCCTTGTGAAGTTCCATCATCTGCACTTTGTCAGCTTTCACCTTCATGGTGCATGCCGGCTTTATTCTCTAGAGTCTGCCCTACATCGTCGATAGTAAGCATATCCTTGTGAAGTTCCATCATCTGCACTTTGTCAGCTTTCACCTTCATGGTGCATGCCTTCAGAAAGCACTGTTTGGCGGCCACCTAGTCTCCTTTTATCTTTCCCACGCCTCCGGGGACAGGAAATCGGATTAGCTGATGGTAGGAGGATGAAATAGCCTTCATGAGGTGCAACTATGTCCGTCCCATTATTGCATTATAGGGGGAAGACACATTGACCACCAGGAACTTTGTCTGCAACGTAATCCTTCTGGTAGTCACAGGAATTGTCACCTTCCTTAGAGGCCAAATCGGGTCTGAACTGAAGCCGTCCAACGGGTTAAGCGATGGTTGGAGATCGGACTCTTTTAGCTCCAATTTTTTAAAGAGACTGTAGTATATGACTTCGGAGAAACTTCCTTGGTCGATGAGTAATCTTCTAACATCACAACTTGTCATTCTTAACATCATACCCAAGACATCATGGTGGGGGTCTACACCCCCACGAGGTCTTCATCAGTGAAGCTTTTGGCAGCAATGTTACTGCCAACCTTAACCTTTTTGGACGGAGGTTCTATCTGCATCACCTCCCTTAAATGCACAACATTTTGTATCTCAGCCCGGTATCAGTGTAGGTTAACGGCTTCTGATTCAGCTGAACCATTCAACACGTTAATTACTCGGACCGGTCTTGCTTCATTATCCTTCTAAAGGACAACTTCCTGCCTTAGTTGCTTAGCCTCCTGTTTCGTTTTTTCCCTATCAATGTACTAGTCAAGATGACCAGCTTTGGCTAACTCTTCCAAGTGGCTTTTGAGATGCCGACACTGTTCTATCTGATGCCCCTTCTCCCGATGATAAGAGCAAAACTTCTTCGAGTCTCAGGACGCAGGGTCTCCTCCCAGCTTTGGGGGCCATTTGAAAAAGAGCTTGTCACGAATCTAGGGTAAGATTTTGTAAATGGGATCTTTGAAGACTGTGTAGACCCCTTCATTCACCTTCTTTCCCTGGTTATTGTTGTCTTGTCACTGAGGCTTCTTGGTATCTCTCTTATTCATCTTTTCAGAAACTATGCCGACCTTCTCCGGAATCTGCTGGGGTACCCAATCGGGCGTATCGCTCTATTCTGGACATCAACTCCTGCACGGTGAGGGTTGATTTCTTCATTAAGGATTGTCACAAACAGTGCTCCTTGGGCAAGCCAATCTTGAATTGGGTTACAACCAGCTACTCGCTGCACTTGTCGATTTCGTTGTAGGCCTCCTAATAGTGCCTTACGTATGCCCATAATCCTTCTCCATTGTTCTTTCATAAGGTAAGTAGGAAATCGACCTCCTTGAGTTGCATACTATTGGCTATGAAGCGAGCAGTAAAGAGCTCGACAAGTTGCCTCCAGTTTGACATTGACCTGGATGGCAACCTGTCGAACCATCGTATGGCCATGTCCCCCAAGCTGGAGGGGAAAATTCGACACATTAGGGATTGGTCTCCACTCCATAGCGCCATCATTTGCTTATAATGCCGAACATGACTGACTGGATCAGCCTTTCCATCATATGGAGTGAACTTTGATGGTGTGAACTTTCATGGAGGTTGGTGTGAGTTAATCTCCTTCGTGAATGGTGTGGATGCAATTTGGTCCAGGGCCTTTTTGATCATGTCCTGGGTAGTGCGGTGTTGGAAGTGTAACTCACTCTCACTCGTGCTGAGGGCGTGTCTCTACTTCTAGAGTCTCTGCTCCTTATATTCTTTCCATGGCCCGGGTATCCTCCTCTGCCGCGCCCATCTTTTCTGGAGATTGCTTGTTGTCGCGCCCAGATTTTTCGCACTCAAGGAGTACTCACCTAAGCGGAAAAAATGCTGTACTCTCTCGTTAGAACTCACTCTCCTAAAAGAATGAGTGCGACTAGGTTTAAATTGAAAATTTGATTTAAATAAAGGGCTTTTGAAAAAGATTCGAAGTCGCCACCTAACTTGATTAAGGTGAGTTAGGTCACCTAAAAACTAAGAATGATCCGAAGACTACACTTAGGGTTTTTGAAAAACGATTTGAAAATATCTCCTCAAGAGAGGGTTTTTAGGAAAACAGGTTGTTTGGCAACCTTTGGAAAACATTTAGCCCTTTTTAGAAAAATAACTCCTTTTGGTCTTTGAAATCAGTGATCCTAAGTTCGGAGGTTGGCTACGTATAGGGAAGACGCACTAAGCTATCACCCTACCCCGCCCTTTCGGTACCTACATGTCAATCTACCCTAGATTCACCTATGAGAGTCTTTAATTAACATATATTCAACTCTATTCACTTTAGAAAAACAATATTTGAAAACTAACATGATGCATGATATGCAAGTGCAAAACAAGGGAAAATTGAAAAATAGATTTGGAAATAAAGTTGAAAAGAATTTGATTTGAAAATAGATTTGAAGAGATAGAATTTGAAATTGGAAAGTTTGAAAATTTGGAAATAGAAATTTGAAAATAGAAAGTTTGAAAGTAGATGGGAATTTGAGATTTGAAAAGATTTTGAAAATCGCACCCATGAGGGTGGAATTGAAAGTTTAAAAAGTATTGTGACCGCACCTATGAAGGTTGCCTACGTATCTCTTTGGGGGAATCAGGTCAGTCGTAGTTCGGACCGGAATCTGATTGAAAATAGAAGGTTTGATTTGAAAAGTGATTGAATTGAAAATTGAATTTGACTTTAAATTAGAAGAGGAGATTAAAAATTGAAATTGAGAAGATTGGACTTTGATTTGAAGAGATAGATTTTGGAAAGACCTGGTTTTAGGAAACCTAGACTTAGGAAAGATAGGAGACCTAGGAAAGACTTGAGATTAAGAAAGATTGGATTTAGGAAAGGTTTGAATTAGGAAAGGCCCGATTTAGGAAAGCTTCGAATTTGGAAAGTTCTGAGTTGTGAATTAGGAAAGTTTTCGTTTAGGAAAGTTTCAACTGAGAAAAGTTTTGAATTAAGAAAATTTTGAATTTAGAAATGTTTGAAAAAGGGAAGTTTTGATTTTGGAAAGTTTTGAAAACAAAGAAGTTTTGAAAATAAGAAAGTTTTGTTTTAGGAAAGGTTTGAAAAAGAAAAGTTTTCAGTTTAGGAAATGTTTGAATTAAGAAAGTTTCGACTTAAGAAAGTCTTAAATTAAGAAAGCTTTGAGTTTAGAAAAGTCTTAGATTTGGAAAGATGTTGAAGTTTTGGAAAGTTTAGAGTTTAAAAAGATTTAACTTAAGAAAGTTTTGAATTTAGGAAGCTTAGAATTTTAGAAAGATTTGAAATTTAGAAAGTTTGGGATTTAAAAAGTTTTAGAGTTTGAATTTTAGAAAGTCTTGAAATTAGGAAAGGCTTGAGTTTAGGAAAGGTTTGAAAACTTAGGTTTAAGAAGTTAAGATTTGAAAAGAGGGTAGAATTAGGAAATGGTTGAATTAGGGAAAATTTGAAAGTTGGGTTTTAAAATTTAGGAAAGATTTTTATGTTCAAGTTTTGGAAACTTAAGGTTTAGGAAAGTGGAAGTTTAGGAAGGATTTGAATTAGGAAAGATTTGGATTTGGGAGGGATTGGATTTGGTTTTGTTTCCAAAAACGGAGGATTGGGTCTAATTTCCTAAACGGGAAGATTTGATTTGGTTTCTTAAAGAGAAGATAGGATTTGGCAAAGATTTGGAAAGGGAGATTCTAGAAACCCTAGGTTTGGAAAATTATAGTTTTGATGTAGAAAAGAGGTTTTGGAAACATGTATAGTTTGGATGTGAAAACTAGAGGTTTTGGAAACCTAGGTTTGGGGCAAAGTTTGAAAACCATGTTTTTGAAAAGAAAATTAGGGTTTCCTAATAGTGGGTTCTAGGGCTTGACTTGGGCTCTAAGGAAAGAGTTTTTGGAAAGTGCATTTTTAGAAACGTAGATTTTAGAAGGAAAATCCTAGAGGGGAATTTCTAGAAGGAAGATTTTGGAAAAGAGAGTTTTTAGAAAGATTTTTAGGGAGCGTTTTTAGAAAGTGAATTTTTAGGAGAGAGAGTTTTGGAAAGGAGTTGAAAAGAAAGGGTTTTGAAAAATAGATTTTGGAGGGGAGTTTTTGAAAACAATTTTGGAGAGGAAAGTTTTAGGAAAGTATGTTGGAAAAGAGATTTTTTAGGAAGAGATTTTTGAAGAGAGAATTTTTGAAAAGTATAAAAACATCTCATTTTCCTAAAGCGATTCTAGCCATAAGAGGACTAGAACCACTTTAAGAAAGTGGTTTTGAAAACAAGGTTTGAAAATATAGACCAAAAGGTCACTTTTAATATAACACTTTTCTAAAGCAACCCTAGCTATGAAAAAGCTAGAATCACCCTAGAATTGTGGTTTTGAAAACAAGTTTTTGAAAAAGAGATTTTGATGCAATTTTGAAAACAAGTTTGAAAACGATTTTGAAAACAACTTTGAAAACGAATTTTGGAAGATGCAAGATTATGATATGCACAATGCAATTTGGGGTCGTGAACATACAAGGTTAAGGCTTCACCACATAATCAAGGGGGCCGGACCCACGTGGTTTTTGGTTAGACGAGAAGAAAGCCCCCGACACGGTGACTCTCCAATAGCCCAATCCTACACATGGACCGGGAATCCTTTTGTTTCAAGCATGGAAAGAAAGGGGGGGAAAGAGATGGGGGATTAAAATAGAGAAAACCCAAGTGGGTTGGAGAGAGAAGAGAGAGGGGGAAATACAGAAAATTAAAGAGAAAGCCTATCGTATGTCTTCTTTATTTTGCGCGCCGCGCTGTCTTCGGTCTTCAGTCTTTGTCTTGATCTTCACCTTCAGCCTTCAAGAGTTGTCTTCAAGCTTTGAATGGTAGCTCTTCAAGTCTTCAAAGGATGGTTGAAGGCTAGTGTATGAGTATATGGGAGAGTGTATGAGTGTATAGGAGGCTAGGGTTTGTGTATAGTGGCTAGGGTTTGGAAAACCTAAGGAGGCTAAGGTTTAGGAGATGCTCGAGCTCTGTATATCGAAATATAGGATTCTTAGGTTAAGTTTGTAGACCCTTTTCACATTGAATGAGGCTCTGTATTTACAGAAGGAGGACAAACCTGGCGCCTGTTGCAGTGGCGCCAGGGCAAACTTTACACTGGCGCCAATAGGAGTGGCGCCAGGCCATTTCTTGGCTTGGTGCCACTAGTAGTGGCGCCAGCCAATTAGGAAAGGTTTAAGGTCGGCAAACAACGTATCTTTGACTAGATTTGGGCGCCTGTACTAGTGACTACCATGTAATTTTTAGCCTGGCTTCACTAGAAGTGACTTCGAAAAGTCCGGGAATGATTTGAAGGAGCCGGGAATGACCCGGAAGGCCGGAAAGGAGCAGGAACACTGAAAATAGTGTCCTGGAGGTATTTGACTTGAAAAATGAAGATAAGGTGGGTCGGAAAGGTTGACCGGGCCTTTAGGGGCAAAACGGTCAATCAGACCAGGAAACTGCCGGGACAGACTCGGATTGTCCTAGAAGAAGACTTAGGATCTGAAAACATTATTCAGAATGTTCCCGGAGGTTGCCGGTTTGATTCCCAGAGCCGGCGTGGTCGGAATAGGAGACTGGCCCACTAGGGGCAAAACGGTCATTTTGTACCGGGTTTGCCGGAACTGACTCGGAATGGTCCGGAAAGGTAAAGAAAGGTCGAGAACACTATAAAAAGTATTCTCGGGACATTACTAGCTTGATACCCAGAGCTGGTGTGGTCGAAGAAGGAGACCGGCCCTCTAGGGGCAAAACGGTCATTTTGTACCGGGTTGGCCGGAACTGACTGGGAATGATCCGGAAAGGTAAAGGAAGATTGAGAATATTATAAAAAGTAGTCTCAGGTGGTTACCGGTTTGATACCCAGAGCCGGTGTGGTTCCCGGGGCATTCGGATGCTTAGGGGCAAAATGGTCATCTTGACCGGAAAGTCTCGGAAAAGGTCCTAAGGGTAGTCTGGTCATTTTTCACCAAAGTGAGCTAACAGACACGGGTGTTGACCTGGGTTTTGAGTGTTTCCGCCACTCTAACGGCGGTCGTCGTGACATAGGGATTTGTTGCCAATTCCCTATATCGACCTATTCGTGAGTATTTCCGCTACTCTAACGGTTTTGTGAGTATTTCCGCTACTCTAACGGTTGGGTATTTCCGCTACTCGGACGGAGTTGATGATTTGGGAGTATTTCCGCTACTCGGACGGAGTTGATGATTTGGGAGTATTTCCGCTACTCGGACGCGGTTGATGATTTGTGAGTATTTCCGCTACTCTAACGGCTTTGTGAGTATTTCCGTTACTCTAACTGTTTGGTGAGTAGTTTCGCTACTCGGACTATCTCGAGGAATAAACTGTCTCGAGAGAGGGATTGGAAAGGGGTCTTACCCTCTCCGAAGAGACGTGCCTGGATTGGGACTGTCCCGAGGAATAAACTGTCTTGAGAGAGGGATTGGAAAGGGGTTTTACCATCTCCAAAAGAGACGTGCCTGGATTGTGAGTATTTCCGCCACTCTAATGGTTTTGTGAGTAGTTTTGCTACTCGGACCCTCTCGAGGAATAAACTGTCTCGAGAGAGGGATTGGAAAGGGGTCTTACCATCTCCGAAGAGACGTGCCCGGATTGTGAGTGTTTCCGCCACTCTAACTGTTTTGTGAGTAGTTTTGCTACTCGGACCGTCTCGAGGAATAAACTGTCTCGAGAGAGGGATTGGAAAGGGGTCTTACCGTATCCGAAGAGACGTGCCTGGATTGTGAGTGTTTCGGCCACTCTAACGGTTTTGTGAGTACTTCCGCTACTCTAACGGTTTTGTGAGTAGTTTTGGTACTCGGACCGTCTCGAGGAATAAACTGTCTTGAGAGAGGGATTGGAAAGGGGTCTTACCGTCTCCGAAGAGACGTGCCTGGATTGTGAGTGTTTCCACCACTCTAACGGTTTTGTGAGTACTTCTGCTACTCTAACGGTTTTGTGAGTAGTTTTGCTACTCGGACCATCTCGAGGAATAAACTGTCTCGTGAGAGGGATTGGAATTGGAATAAGAAAGGACAATGCCCCTAAGGGCATTTTGGTCATTTTGCCTCTATTTGGGCTTGACAGGCCCGCGAAGCGATGGAAAGACGGAATTTGGACCTAGAGAAGTGGTTTCGATTGGAATATGCCCAAAATGACTTGAAAATAAATCTGGACGGAGTGTAGACTGCCGAGCGGTAAAAAATGGAGTGCTTACACTTGTCTTATAGTCTGAACCTGAGAGGTGAGGTAGGCAATCTCTTCATCGCGTTGCTGAAGCTCCCGCAACCCATCTCTTTCGTCCTGTTGGCTCCTAGCAGGGGATCGGATCTCTAACCTCTTCGTTCGACCTCGATGGCGGTCTACCAGGGTAGATTGGCAGTATGCTGAATTGGTATAGACTTTGCTGGAGGAAGTCTCATTTCCTTACTCAGTGTGATTTACTCCTCTTCCCCTTTGGATGTTGGTACTCATTGTTATCTTTGACCTTCCCACAGATGACACCAATTGTAAGTGAAATTTTCGAGAAGGCCTGGTTGATCACTCAAATGAATATCAAAGAGTGCTAACTTGCTGCAAAGAGACATAAAAATTAGAATGGGTCGACCCTCTTTGGGCCGATCACACTTCGACGATTAAGTTAGCAATCTTAATCGAGAATCAAATGAATAAAGACAGTGTATGTATGAAATCAATTGTCCATACCTCGCTCCTTGGGGCTTCGGTATTTATAGTGTACTTGATAGAGTGTTAATCCTTGTGTCTACCTTAGGGTCATCATGACTTATCTCATAGACCACATCATTCATCTCCGACTTATCGGAAATGGGTTTAGCTTTACTGCCATGCCAGAACTCGACTGATTGAACGTGAGCGTGGACGTCGCGTGGCGAGCTGCTGCCACATTAAATGCTTTGATTATACCCGTGAGTTGGGCTCGCCGCGTTTGGCTTGGGCCCGAGGTCGGCACGAGGTTGGCAATGCGGGTCTAGCCGCATTGCTGATCACTTGGGCTGACCCGCAGTCCAACTTTATTTACTTAATTTTTATTGGGTCTGGTAGGGCGGATTGGGCCGGAATTTTTTGACCCACACTTATGATAAGATAACAACTTTTAAAAATAATTTAAATTATAAACGAGCCATGAGATTTAGAAAAATAAATCTGTGAAATTTTCACACTACTTGTACGATATATGTTGGGGATTGACTTCCAAAAAGTTCATATAATGCTTTGTTTGATGAAATTTTGTGTGACGTGCCAGTTACTTGTAGTTATTATTAACTGATTAATAATTCAATTATGATTTTTTGAACTTAATCATAGTGCTGAATTTGAAGATTATTTAGATCACATACGACAAGATGCTGTAAATAATGGATCAACGATGTGAACTTCTCTCAATGATTAACTCCAAATTGGCGATATTATCTTCCATCAACGAACAATAACTAATTTGCTGAGATTAAATTTTGCTTATAATTACAGTATTGGTCTCCTCCAATTGGATTTTTACTACTTCCAAAGGAAATAATTATGCATATATATCAACATCTATTCAGAGTTTGAAAAGTTTTACTTGGTTGAAATATAAAACAGATTAGTACAAGCAGTTAATTCTATAGATAGGAGATCAATATATAAACTCAAATTTGATTGCACTATGCAATAAGATGAGAAAACCCAACATTGTCCTAAATATATCAAACACAAATCCATCATATGTTTTCCAATTTACTTATCAAAAACACAAAGACATAAACCTAGACCTTCACACTCCTCTTCACTTGCTTCCTTTTCATCGTCTGCTTCTTGTCGATTATCCCCCTCCTCCTCCTCCTCCTCCTCTTCTCCTTTGTGAGCAAAGTTTAATTTCTGGCGGCCGTTTTCCCTTGAAGCACACAGAAAATTTGGAGTAAGAATCCTAATCTCCTTAGAATTCTCATCAAATCCAAAGTAGACAAAAAGCTTACCACTCTTATCAAATTTTAAGCAAGAAATTGGTGGAGGATAGAGTCTTTCCTCATTTTCTAGCGATCTCTTGTCGTAACTGCACCCATTTTCTGCTACAGTACTCATCTTCTTCTCAAGGTTGGTTCTGTCACTAAGCTTTTCCATGCTAGTTTGAAGAGTAGGATTTGGCAATGGAGATGAGGATGGTGATGGTGATGGTGATGGTGATGAGGGTGGGAAAAGGAAGTGTAGGGTTGATGAAGTACTCTCTTTGAAGTAAAGCTCACCAAACATTTCTGTGACATAGGGGTCTTCATGGGGCATTTGAGTTTTGGGCTTTGGCTGGGATAATAGATACTCCATGAGCTTTGAATTTTGGGATGATGGTTGCTTCAACATGTCCCTAAGGCTAGAGAAACTGTAAGCTGCCATAGTTTGGTTGTCAAGGAGTAAGAAGAACTGAAAAACTAGACAGAGAAATTGAATGAAGTGTGGTCAGGGGCACTAGAAGAGGGGTATTTATGGAGAGAGAGAGAGGTATACAATTGGCCAGCGCAGATGCTTTTTGCTTCATAATAGCAAACTCATGACACGTCACCAACTGCAACATATATATATATCCTCATATATATAATCAAATGTAAGCACTCATGAGACCTTAGGTAAATGGTTCAGAACATATAAGTGGGAACATTTTGTCCACCCTTTCATCATAGCAAGAAACAAAATCGTATTAGTTTTGCCCTTGCATTTGTAATCTCTCTCTCTCTCTCTCATTCATCTTTTGTTTCTCTTTTAAATGTGAACATGCATTATAAACAAGCAACATAAGCTCTTTGGGGGGATAAGCTTTTGCATTTTCTCTCATTTTACTTAACATTGGCACTCTTATCTTTTCCACTTTGAACTTGTGCATCTTGCACTTGAATAAATGTTCTTGTAGGGTGTCAATGACATGGAAGTTTAATTGAGATTAATGGTAACTAAACGAGGCGCTGCCTTCCTTTAATGATATTAAATTTCCAAAAATCAAATACTTTACAAATAACGCCAATCAGGCATTAATCATTTCGTAACAAACATCGTAACTGATGACACCAAAGTAGTATGATTAAAGAACGAACGACTCTCTTCAAACGTAACTTGATTAGTTTATGGTTTTCCTTTCTGACTAAGCAGAATCTAAGATTCTACCAACTTGTCCTAGAGGGCTAGTGAAGCCCCCTACCATGGCTCGATCATCGATCTCCTGTGTGCAGACACGCATGAAGGAGGTTTGAGACCGTTGGGATCATTCAGCCAAGTCTTTCGCACCAATCTCAATTTGCTTTGGTTTTAAGATTTCTTGGCTTAATTTGGCATTGGTTAGGTTGTTTTAACATTTATTGGTAATTAAAACAACCTAAGCTTAAAAACACCAACTGCAACAGGCAGACTCAGTTCTTAGGAGGATCTTAGTCATATATGTTATATAATTACTTACAGTGAACTACGGTACTTTAATCCAGCTGTAATATATGTAACTGTTCATTCATGATAAGAATTGAATATGATTTGATCCAGGGATTAGAGAGTAACAAACCTTCATTATTACCGTCGGATTAGGCTAACAAACAGGCTGAGCTAGGCCGGTGGACTGGTTTTGTAGCTCATGCACATTGTCCAGCTCATGTAGTGGTGTTGCTGTTTGCATCCAATGCAGTGGGCTCATTCTTAGGACATCTTCCCTCCTTCATGAAAGTATACTCAAATATAGTTATCATTATATATAGATATATACGTATGTGTGTATATATTCTATATATGATCAAAGAACTAACTTGCTAGCTAGTATGTTTAGTATCTGAAAAATCTTATTTAGGAAGGCCCCAAGGGTCAAACTCTAGTGTGCCGGTTTCTAATAGAGTAATGCTATATACAATATTATTTTTTTAATAATTTTTCTCATTCCTAGATACACGGTTGTAGGACCTACATTAATAAATTCATGTGAGACACATATACTTATGTCTAGGAGTAAGAAAATAGATTGAAAAATGAGATTACATATAACATTTTTCTTCTAATAAATAAACAAATTGGTCATATAGATCAAAATTATTACAATAGCACCTTTACTAGTGATGATGCAGTAAATTTGTATGGTCTGTTCCAGACCAAGCACGGACGATTCGACTGAAGGTGAAGAGTCTCTGGACTATGAACACCGGTGTAGTGCCTGCCAAAGACACTTCGATACCAAAGTTACGCGATAGAATCTAGAGATATGTTAGCAGAGTTTGGACTAGATAATTCGTATCTTGGAGAGAGGTGAATACACCTATATAGAGTTGGCAGTTGGGAATGATTCATGGGCAATGACTGCATGCTTCATAGGCGTAATTGTGACTCCAGTCAAGGAATGGTGATTGATTTATAGGCGAGGATCTCGGGATGTGCTGTCGAGGCGCCTGATGCTACGCTCGGGCTGTCCAGTTGGTCTGTCTGGCAGGGATGCCAGATCGGTGAGGGGTTTGGTCGGGACTTTAGGAGTGATCTGTTATGGTATACGAAACTGGTACCCATTAGATGCCCCCAATTTTTCTAGTCGTCTTGCTCTCGATTGGGGGAATTACATATTTGGTCAATCCTCGGGATGGGGGCACATTTATTGCGCTGTAGGTGTAATTATGACAAGGATTGGTGATGATACAGGTCCATTCACATTACAGCCACGTGGCCACCTTTGATTGGCATTTGGTCTAAGAAGCGTCCTTTCAACTACTAACTATTGAATCTAGGGCAAGTGGATTAGTCTTGACCCTCCATTTTGAACAGAGAGGGTTTCGGCTTGGTGGTTTGGGCTTTTGCCTTCCACTTCACATTCTTTGAACTTATGCAATTCCTATATTCCCCTGCACTTTGCTTCTTCGCCTGCGCTCCAATCTCCATGCTTCTTTGTGGATTCTTGCCCCGTTTAGTACGATTCCTCTCTGTCCCTCTTTGTTCTTCGTTTCATGTGTTGGTTCTTCTCTCGGTGCCTCTAATACTACGAGAGGTCAGATAGGGTTTCATAGCCCTTAAGTTTTGTGGGCAACCTCGAGTTGTTGGAGTTGATTTTTTGGAATTTGATTGGGTTAGTAAAAGCTGCATTAGACAGTGTTAGGGGTTTGGATAGTTTGGGCACCATAAATAACCTAGAGGATGTTAGTTCGGATTTTGAGAAAACAGCCTCTAATAATCTCGTTGCCGTGAGGCATGATGATCCTGGGAGTGCTTCTGTGGGCTATTTTGGGGCATCATTGGAGGAAATAGTTCCAAAAGTAGAGGCCTCCTCCTCAGGGGCAGGGGCTATTGAGTCTAGGATTAAGGATTCTGTTGTCCCTAGGTTTAGGGACTATGGCTTCGCTGCGGCCCACACGGATTATACCATGACAGGGGCCAGAGTTAATAAGCTATGGAGGGAATACTAGTTCCCTTCCTCTCTGAGCTTTAGGGTTCCATCAAAAAAGGACACGACCCGTTCACCAGGTCTGGGGGAGATAACCGTTTATAAGAGTACCTTGGTTGTTTGCCTTGGGTTTCCCCTTCTTAAACCTGTTCGGGAGTTATAACATCGGTTGGGCTTGGCTCTTGGTCAGCTCAACCCAAACGCTTAAAGAATCCTTCTAGGGTGTGCAGTCATATGGCAGGCCTCCAGCAATAGGAAGGATGACTTGTCACCTAAAGAGTTCATGTACTGCTATAACGTAATCGAAATGGAGACTGGGTGATGGTATTTCTTAGCTAGGAAGCCTAAACTGAACTTGGTGACAAAGTTGCCTTCCTCCCATAAGAAGTGGATAGACAAATTCTTCTATGTGTATGGCGACGGGTGGGAGTTCCAGCCTTAGGAGGCCATAGATGAAAGTACAGCCCGAGTTCCCAAGCAATGGGGTAGGCTGAGCAGGAAGGGTATGTATAGACCAAACCTTTAGTTTTTAATAGCATTTTCTGTAGCGTTGGAGTTTTGACCTGCGTTTGTCCTGTCTTTGTGAGGGCGCACTATCCCCATCTTAAGCGATGAACAGCTGGAAAGGATCAAGCGTGCTCAGAATCATAGGGTGTGTGAGGCTAGTCTTTTAGTGAATGTTGAGAGTGTCACACGCCCAACCTAAGCAGACATCATTAATGCCACATTAGGAGGGGTGTTATCGTACACGTCACCATACTTGTAAGTGACACCTTAACAACATCCTAAGAGACAATCACTAAATAGTAAAACATGCAATGGTAAACATAAACCATAAATTAAACTCATTTACGTCTCCAATTGCAATATAAACAAACTCCCCAGAGTCTTCTACTATCAACTTACATTAAAAGAAAACATAATACAAACATAAATTCCAGTCCTAACATCTCATATAAAACCCGATGTGACATTGTAAATACAATGGTAAAAACTCTCCCAATCCCTACCATGCAACATCTCGACACAACTATGAAAGCCACCATAGCTAAAACCAAGACTGTAGTGAACCAGACCTCCATCTTCAGCTCACCTTCCAAAACAACCTATGTGGGCGTGAACTAAAAGTCAATGTGCTCATGGTAGATAATCACATTCATAAAGAATAATATATAAACATCTACAATGCATATCCATGAAGGAGGGATAATAATACAAAGGATGTGTTACCCATATGTGCTCGCAAGTTTAGATAACGTTGGCCCAATAAATCAATAGCTCGTTATCAAGGAATGGCCATCGTGGCACCTTTAGGCTAGTCTACCATGACTAAGCCTTGGTTAACCCACCATGGTTAACTCTCTCCAGTGCAATGCAAAGCATGCAAGACAAATGGTATGCAATGCCACCTTATATAAATAATCACCAATGTCTCCATATAACTCCTCATATGAATCAACACCAATTTCACCTCATATATGAATTAACACCTCATATGATTTCACCACTACCATGTATAAAGAAGATAAACAATTCATTCAATATAAATAAGACTATCTTATATTCCCACCTGTCACCACGCACACAACCAATGAAGTTACTCCCTAATTGACGTTGAAAGCTCTTGACCTCCTTTAGCTCATATCACCGCAATCATGTTAGTTTCGCAACCACATTGTATAATTCATCAAGAAATAATGAACACAAACTATCATTTATAGATAAGACTCCAACACCAAGTATACACCATAAGCAAGTTAATTAGATGCAATACAAATGCTATAGGACAACTCCACCAAACCCCCAATGCAATGCAATAATTTATGAATTCTAGGGTTCAACTTTAAACCTACAATCTATAAGGTTCAACCTTAAACCTATAATCTATAAAGAATTAGAGTACAAAATTTTTATAGGTAGAAAGGTCTATGAGTCTACTTTTCAACGCTTGAAATGGTGCATCAATCCGAGTTTTCTAGAGTAAGTTATGCTTATTTTACTAAAGAGTGTTAAAAGAGCATCAAAATAGCATCAGATAAGCATTAGGACGACCCGAAGCCATTTTTGGCCTAAATTCGATGGTCAGCAAGGCATTAGAAGGGCGTTAGGCTGACCTAAGGTCATTTTTGGCCTAAATTCAATGGTCAGCAAGGCGTCAGAAGGGCATCAGGATGACTCGAAACCTTACCAACCATTGACCCTCGAGCTTGACTCTCTAACCCAAGGTTGTTCAACTCTAACCCACCCTAACACTTCACACAAGCTTACCAAAGACTCCAAAATGCAATACCAAGCTAGAAATAAGATCAAAGAAAATTAAAAACATGTTCACCAAGATGATTCAAAGCTTTCACCATGAAAGCCCTTACCCACCTTCTCCTCCATCACCTCCCTCTAACCCCCAATGATATGAAAACATGCTAACACACAATAATCAATGCAAATAACATGAAAACAACAAGAACACGATAAACTCACACTTCAATTGATGAAGACAAGATGAATACAAGGTTTCCCCATTGAATTCTCTTCTTTTTCCTCTTTTTTCTTTCGTTCTTCTCTTCCTTCCTTTCTTCCCAACCAATTCCCCTATCAAGCATCTCAATTACTACACAAACTCCTCTTTTCTCTCTCCTCTCTTGGCAGCCAATTTAGATACAAAGGTGTATCTATCTCTACACTTGTCTCAAGCACACACTTCACTAGGTTAAGCACACACCTAGGCATCTGTCTCTCACACACACACACACACACACTCAACTTGCACCTCTCGTTTCACTAATCTCCAAATTAACATAATGAACCATGATTATTTTAATTAAATATGACTACCATAAAATAATCCATGTGATTAATTAATCTAATTAATTATAAATTAAGCCTACTAACCACCCCTTAATCTTACTTAAAAATATGAAAATCTCACCATAGCTCGCATATGTTAAAACATGTTAAACAAGCAGCTCAATTAGTATAAACACCTTATAAAATGCATTGAAATTAAGCTAAGAATGAAGTTAAGAGAGTTAGGGTGTCACAAAGGGCCTTGCTACCTATATGTTGGGGCCTAATCCTACGAGGGAAGCTCTAGCTGCCGAAAGTGAGAGGAGTGAGTATACATGTATTATATTTCTTTGTTGTGGCACGTTCCTTTAACTTTGACAGTTATTCCTCTTGTGTGGATCGAAAGACCTCTTTGAACTAGCGGAATCTAGAGATGGGCTTCAACAGGTCCGCTCTGAAGAGATCAGGGAAGACCCTTGAAGACATTGAATAGAGTGGGCCCAAATGACCTAAGTTCTTACCCTGGATGGGCTCTGGTGTTAAGACTAGGGAGGTTTCAAACCCTCCTACTCAGTCGAAAGAGATTCCTTCTCTACCTTTTGTTGGACCCATGGCCCTTCCACCACTAAAGGACCGGTCCTTTGTTTCTCCCTCTGGTTCGGACCTTCTTACTGAGGCCATCAAGCCAGTGACTATCATTGATAGTTCGGATGCTGCTTGGCAAAGAATGAAGGGCGTCGTCCTTAATGACGATGTTGAGAGGTTAAAGGAAGTGTTGAACTCTCGGCTGGCGAGGGAGTTGACCCATGACCTGATGAGGGTGAGTGTCGCTTGGTGGCCTAACTATTATTGTTTTGTTCTTGCACTTATGTTTTGTGTAGATTTTCTCCTTGATTAACTTAGGCGACTTCCAGGGTGACTGTGAAGGCTACCAGTCTTGTTACCACGAGCAAGAACTGCCTGGAGCATGCAGAAAAAGAAGATTGTTGACTTCAATTCTAAGGCATAGGCCATGAAGAAGAAGCTGAAGGAGGTCGTTGTTAAGAAGGAAGCTTCCGTCACTGAAAGGGTGGCCTTGGCTATGAAATGTGACGCTCTCCTCCAAGATTTTGCTACTAAAAAGGTCTTAAAGGAGAATGCTTTGAAGGAGGTGGCCTCCCTCCTGAAGCAATTAGAAAAGGTTAGGGAGTAGGTTGTTCAAGAGTTTAAGGTAGGGGAGTCCTACAAATTGGAGATGGCTAATGTCTACATGATGGGTTTTGCTGATGACAAAAAGATGGCGATGAAGCTTTACCCTAATCAGTACTCTGAGGCCCAGTGAGGATGAAATTGCCTCTAGAGTAGTGGGGGCTGTTGGTGGAGACGAGCTTGCAGTGGAAGAGGTGGCGAACGACGCCCAATCATAGGCTGTCTTGGACCTTGGCCTTCTCTGTTTTGGATTTTGGGCTTTTTTTTTTGTCCTGGATCTTGGTCTTCTTTTTTTTTTTTTGACTTTCAGTTTTCTCTTTGTTGTAATGAGTCCTTTCCAGATGTAATCTTTGTACTGTATCAATGAGAGATGGGCCTCTTTCTTTCTCATTTGCTCTTGTACTTCTATTTTTCTTTTGTTGGAAGGATTTGTTGTATCTTCTTTCTAGCTGCTGAAATGTATGCTTAAATGTATGCATTGGGCTTGTAGGCCTTTGACATGTTTGATCTTGAAGATCGAATAGGGACACTTCTTGGGCATTTAAGCCTTGGGCTTGTAAGCTTTTGACCCGTTCGATCTTGTGAACCGAACAGAGATACTTGGGGGGTGTTTAAGCATTGGGCTCCTAAGCCTTTGGTGGGAGTTAAGCCTTAGGCTTGTAAGCCTTTGGTGAGCGTTTAGCCTTAGGCTTGTAAGCCTTTTTCTTGTCCAATCTCATAAACCGAATAGGGACACTTCTTGTGGTTGGAATGTTTTGTAGAGAAATGCACTTGTAGGGAAGCATGATTTTATTGACTTTTGAACTGGTATTACATTCAGGCCCTTTATCCACAGTATTATGCTCTCCATACCATGGGCGAGGCAATTCCTTTCCCTCCAAGTTCTTGAGCATATACGTTCCCTTTATGGTGAAACCCATAATCTCGTAGAGTCTTTCCCAATTTGGCACGAGCTTCTTTTATTGGAGGTCTCTTGTTTACTAGTTGACCTTTTTCAGGACCAATTCCCCTGCTTTGAAGTCTCTGGGATGAACCTTTGCATTGTGGTACAGGTGCATCTTTTGTTGGTAGGAGGCCACACTGACAGCTATTTGCAGCCTTATTTCCTCGAGCAGGTCGAGGTTTACCGCTAGAGCTTTATTGTTAGCCTTTGCTTTTTGGTTTTAGAGCCTAGGACTAGGGAGGCCGATCTCAACGGGGATCACAGTCGCTGTGCTGAGCGTGAGCATGAAAGGGTTTGTCCAATTGAGATCCTTGCTGTAGTTTGATAACCCATAAAATGTTAGGAAGCTCATCCACCCATAGGCCCTTAGCTTTCTCGAATTTGGTCTTGATGATCTTGAGGAGAGGACTGTTCGTTACATCTGTTGTCCGTTGTCGTGCTCCAATTTTTCATACTTGAGAAAACAAGTGAGAAAATATAGTACTATCTCGTTAGAACTCATTCTCCTAGAAGGACGAGTGCGACTAGGTTTGAACTAGAAATTGATTTGAATAAGGGCTTCTAGAAAAGATTTGGAGTCGCCACCTAACTTTGTTAAGGTGAGTTAGGTTACCTAAAACTAAATGTAACTCAAAGATTAAACTCAAAGTTCTTGAAAAAGTTTAGGAAAACTTCCTCAAGAAAGGGTTTTTGGAGAAAACAGGTTGTTTGGCAACCCTTGAAAAGATTTAAGCCCCTTTTTTTTTTTTGAAAATAACTCTATTTTGGTCTTTGAAAACAATGATTCTAGGTTTGGAGGTTGTTTACATATAGGGAAGATGCACTAAGCTATCACCCTATCCCGCCCTTGCGGTACCTACATGTCTATTCACCATAAGTTCACTCATTTAGAATCTTTGATTGTCCAATGTCCAACTATATCCACTTTGAAAAGAATTTTGAAAAGAGGTTTGATATGATCTATGACATGCAAGTGCAATAAAATAATTTGATTTTGAAAATAGATTTGAAGAAAAGGTTTGAAGTTTGAAAGAGATCGTGGGAATTGAAGACTTGAAAGAGGTTGTGGAATTCGGAAACTTGGAAAAAGTTATGGAAATTGAAAACTTAAAAAAGGTCGGAGAAATTGGAAACTTGAAAAAAGTTGTGACCGCACCCAGGAGGGTTACCTATGTATCCCTTTGTTGGGAATCAGGTCAGTCGTAGTTTGGACTCGGGGTCCGATTTGAAAATAGACACTTTGGGGTTTTCAAAAAGTTTGACTTGAAAAGAATTTGATTTTGAGCTTTGATTGGGAGATTAAAAATTGAACTTTGATTTGAAATTGCAATTTGAACTTGAAATTGACATTGAACTTTGAAATAGAAATTCGAATTGAATTTTGAAAAGTTAGAAATGAATTTTGAAATCATATTGATTTGAATTGGAGTTTGAAACCCATCTTGGTTTAGAAAAGAGTTGAAGCTTCCTAACTTTAGGGTAAGCGTTGAACTAGGGTTTGGCCTCTTAGGGTTTAGGTAACCTAGGGTTGAAGCATATAATTGAAATAAAAATGTTTGATTTTAGAAAGTTGAATTTTAGGAAATTTTCGAATTAGGAAAATTCTGAATCAGGAAAGTTCCATTTCAGAAAAGTTCTATTTTTAGAAAGTTTCGAATTAGGAAAGAATTGATTTTGGAAAGGTTTGTTTTAAGAAAGAGTTGATTTTGGAAAGATTTGAATTTGAAAAGATTTAAAATTAGAAAGATTTAAAATTTGGAAATATTTGGAAGTTTGACAATTAGAAAATCGAAATTTGAAATGGTTTGAAATTGGAAAAGATTTACTTTTTATTTCCTAAAGTTGAAGGTTGGATTTTATTTTCAAAAACAGATAATTTGATTTTGTTTCCAAAATTAGAGGATTTGATTTGATTTGACATGGAGTTAGAAAGGTTGAGTTTTGAAAATCTATGATTTGGTGGAAAAAGAGTTTTGAAAATCTATGATTTGGGACAAAATAGAAATTCATAATTTTAAGAAAGGAATTAGGGTTTCCTAATCACGGACTCTAGGGTTTTGACTTGGATTCCAAGACAAGGAGTTTTTGGAAAGTAGATCTTTGAAAAGAGTTTTTAGGAAGTAGATTTGTAAAACTATTTGAAAAGAGGTTTGAATATAGACTTTTGCAAGTCTCTTGAATATCTCACTTTCCTAAAACAATTATAACCATGAAAAGATTAGAAACATTCTAGGGTTGTGATTTTGAAAACAAATAGGGTTTGAAATATGGATCATAATGATCACATTGAATATAACACTTTCCTAAAACAACCCTAACCATGGAATGTCTAGAATCACTTTAGGATTGTGATTTTGATAAAAAGAATTTAGGGTTTACACCCAAAATTTGGACATTGATGGTTACATTGAATATAACACTTTCTTAAAACAACCCTAACCATGAAATGGCTAGAATCATCCTAAGAGTGATTTTGAAAACAAGTTTGAAAGAAGAAAATTTTGAATGCAAGTTTTAAAACAGAACTTTGATGCAAGTTTGAAAGCAACTTTGAATGTAATTTCGAATGCAATGTATAAATATGATAACCACAATGCAATATGGGCGTGAACATACAAGGTTTGGCTTTATCATATAATCAAGAAGGCTGAATCCACACCGTCTTAAGTCGAACTTGAAGAAAGCTCCCAGCGCGGTGACCTTCAACAATTCTTCTTAGACATGAATCAGGGAGTCCCATGTTTCAAGCATGTAAGAAGAGGAGGTAGAAGATTGGGATTAAAATATAAGAGAACCCAAGTGGGTTAGGAGAGAGAAGAGAGAGGGGGATTACATAAACATAAATAGAAAACCAACCTTGTCTTCTTCTTGCTTTGATTGCTTTGTTTGTTTTACTTGACTTGGACTTTGAGAGCTTTGAAGATGCAATATTTAATCTTCAATGGATGTTTTGAGACTTGTATTTGAGTGTATAGGGTGTATGGAAGCTAGGGTTTGAGTGTATGGAGGCTAGGATTTGAGAAAGCTTGAGAGAATTAAGGGTTTGAGGGAATTCATGCTCTATTTTCAGAGAGGCAGAGTTTTTGGACTGAGTTTATAAACTCTTTTTATGCAGGGAAATGGTCTGTATTTAGAGGCAATTAAAACTGAAACTAGTGCCTGTTACAATGGCGCTAATGCTCCTTTTAGGCTTGGCGCCACTGGGAGTGGTGCCAGGCCATTTATTGGCTTAGTGCCACTAGTAGTGGTGATAAACACTCAAGCAAGTTTTAAGGCAGTAAAAACGTATCTTTTGACCCTTGGGATGCAAGGCAAAAGATTTGGGCGCCTATCCTAGTGACTACCATGTAATTTTTGACTTGACTCCACTAGGAGTGACTTCAGAAGGTCTGGGAATGATTTGGAAGGCTGGGGATAGACAGGAACCCTTGAAACACCAGAATTGGTTTGGTACCCAGAGCTGGTGTGGTTGGAAAAGGCGATCAGTCCACTAGGGGCAAAATGGTCATTTTACACTAGGCTTGCCAAAATAAACTTAGAATGATCCAAAAAGGTGCTGGAAGGTGGAGAATACTATTAAAAGTATCCTTGAGTGGTAACCGGTTTGATATCCAGAGCCGGTGTAGTTTCTGGAGGCAATCGGATGCCTAGGGGCAATATGGTCATTTTGTCCGGATACTCTCGGAATTGATCTGGAACCTATTGGAAGGCACTTGAACATGAAAGATTTTCTTTGACACAATCTTGAAAGGGTGGACTTACCGCTCTGAGGACTTAGATACTTTCTCGATAAGAGTGCCGGAAGGGCCCAATGGGCAGTTTGGTCATTTTTTACCAAAGTGGGCTAGTAAGCATTGGTGTTGTCTTGGGTTTTGAGTATTTCCATCACTTGGACGGTGTGTGATGAGTTAGTTTCCAAAGGTATCCCGTCTTTCGATAAACGTGTCACAACCAAGAGGTGAGCTTGGTCCCGTAGCATAGGGGGTTTGTTGGCAATTCCCACTGTTGACCTAATTGCAAGTGTTTTCGTCACTCTGACAGTGGCAATATTTGTGAGTGTTTTTTTCAATCTATCGGTGTGCATTCGTTCCAAAGACTACTTAATCTCGAAAAGCTGCTAAATGGTTTTATCGTCTGAGGGATTAACTTTCTTGAAAGACATGCTAGATAGCAGACATTTTACGTTGGCGGGCTAGCAGGCACCAAAAGTGAACCGTTCTACTATCTCGAGGACTTGGGTTCTGTCCTGGTCAACTGTTTGGAAGGGACTTATCGTTTTGAAGAGTTTTCTTAGTAAACGTGCCAGACTGGATAGACTTACTGTTTGAGAGATTAACTTTATTGAAAGACGTGCTAGATTGAGTTTGATTGACTGGATTGGAATTGAAACTGGAATTGAGGTTAAAATATAGACTTACCGTCTTCAAGAAGACGTGCCAACTGGAATTGGACTGAGCAATGCCGCAAGGGCATTTTGGTCATCTTGCCTCTATTGGACCTGGCGGGCCCACGAAGCGATTGATTGACTAGATTAAGTCTAAAAAATTAGTTTAGACTTGAATGTGTTTGTGTCGGTTTGAATGTGAGTCTGGTTGGGTCGGAGATTGCTGAGCGGGCATAAATAAGGTGCTTACATCTGTTGGCCTGGAGGTGTTCTGGTGAGGAAAAGTGATGGCTGATCTTTAGGTCTGAACAAAGTTTATTAAGTTGCTTCCCTTCAAACTGTTTATCATTATTTGCGATGATGACCCTAAGAATTCTAAAGCGACATATAATGTTCTTCCATAGGAAACTCTTTATTTTCTGTTTGGTGATGGTAAGTAGTGCTTTTGCCTCAGGCCACTTAGTGAAGTAGTCAATGGCCACTACTATGAACTTATTCTGCCCCTTGGCTAGTGGTAGCGGTCCCATGATGTTGATCCCCTACTGGGTAAAGGGCTAGAGACTCTAGATAGGTGTTAGCTTTTGAGCAGGCTATCTAGGGACATTTGTGAACCTCTGGCACTTGTCGCATTTCTTCACAAAATTCATGGTGTCCTTGCTCATGCTCGGCCAGTAGTATGCTGCTCGGAGTAACTTATTGGCTAACAAGCATCCTCTAGAGTGATTTTCGCAAATTCCCTCATAGATCTCCCTTATCAAGTAGTCTGCCTCCTCCTCTGTTGCACACCTTAGTAAAGGCAGGGTGTACCCTCTTTTGTAGAGAACACCATTGTTTATTACATACCGGCTTGCTCTAAACTTTATTCTTCTTGCCTTTGTTCTGTCTTCTGGTAGGATCCTATGCTCTAGATATTCTCTGATAGGCTTAGCTCATGATGCTTCTGTCCTCACGCTGTTAACTTTTGGGGTATGGATGCTTGGTGAATCCAATATCTTGATGGGCACTTTCGGATCTATCTCCTTGGATGAGGTGATTCTGGCTAGGCGATCAACTTCCTCATTCTCCAGTTTGGGGACTCTTTTTAGCAGCACTTTGATGAACTTCCTGGCCAAGCTCTTGGCCACCTGGCAATATTCTTTCATCTTTTCACCTCTAGCCTCGTACTCCCCTTGGACTTACTCGACCATTAGTTGAGAGTTGCCCTGTACGATCATTTATTCTACCCCTATTCATTGAGCGATCTGTAGTCTAGTGATTAGGGCCTCATATTCTGCCTCGTTGTTGGTGGCTGAAAATTTGAATTTGAGGAAGTATTCTATCTTGTAACCGTCTGACGTGATGAGGATGACGCCGTCTCCACTCGACTGTTTGGTAAAAGAGATGTCGACATTCAATATCCAGTCTGCCCTTTCATTGGGCTGACTGTTCGGGTGGTTTATAAATTCTGCTATGAAATCGACTGCCGCCTGCCCTTTCAGTGCCAATCGTGGCCTGTACTGGATGTCGAACTGGCTGAGCTCAACTGACCATTGCATCAATCGACTTGAGGTTTCTGGCTTGTGCAGTACTTTCTTCAGCGGTTGGTTAGTGAGCACCACAATGGTATACGCCTGAAAGTACAGTCTGAGTCATCGTGTGGCCATTACTAGGGCAAAAGCCATCAGTTTCATTTTTGGGTATTTTTCTTCAACTCCTCTAAGGGCTTTGTTGGTGTAGTAGACTGGCTTCTACACTCCCCCTTCTTCTTTTACTAGGGCCAAACTCACTGCTATGGCCAAAACTACTAGGTAGAGGTAGTGTTCATCTCCCGTGATAGTTTGCGTGAGCAGCGGGACTGAGCCTAGGTACTGTTTTAGCTGTTGAAAGGTTCCTTCGCACTCATCTGTCCACTTGAATACCTTGTGCAAAGTTTTGAAGAAAGGGAGGCATTTGTCGGTGGTTCTTGAGATAAACCTATTTAGTGCTGCTATTCTTCCCGCCAGCCTTTGGACTTCTTTGATTATTTTTGGGCCTGCATCTCGAGTATCACCTTGACTTCTCTGGGTTTGCTTCTATTCCCATATGGGATACCATGAAGTTGAGGAATTTTTTGGATGCCACCTTGAACGCACACTTTGTGGGATTCAGCTTCATGTTATATGCCCTTAGGGTTTGTAAGGTCTCCCTTCTATCCTATAGGTGGTTGGATGTTTGTTTACTCTTGACTAGCATGTCGTCCATATAGACTTCCACATTTCTTCCGATCTGAGACTTGAACATCTTATTCACCAACTGTTGGTAGTTGCCCCTGTATTTTTCAAACCAAACGACATGACTTTGCAACAGTATAAACCCCTGTCTGTGATAAATGAGGTGTGCTCTCTGTTTGTTTGGCCATTTTGATCTGGTTATACCCCGAGAGGGAGTCCATGAATGTGAGTATCTTGTACCCTACCATAGAGTCTACCAGGAGGTCAATTGTTGGCAAGGAAAAGTTGTCTTTCGAGCATTACTTATTGAGGTTGGTGAAGTCGACACACATCCTCCACTTTCCATTGGCCTTTTTCACCATCATTACGTTAGATAGCCAAGTCGGGTATTGGACTTCTTGAATGAATTTGGCATTGAGGAGCTTGTCTACCTCTTCAGCTATAGCCTTATTGCGTTCGGGGGTGAAACTGTTCCTTTTCTATTTTATTGGTTTGGCCCTAGTTGTGATGTTCTTGTGATGGGCTGCTAACTGAGGGTCAATGTCTGGTATATCTTCACGTGTCAAGCGTAAACGTCTGCATTCTATCTGAAGAATTCCTTCAATTCTTCCTTCAACTAGTTGGGGGTTGCTATTCCTATCTTGACCACTCTGTTCTAGTCAGGTTTCTCGATCGTGACCTCCTTTAAGTCCTCTGCGGGCTCTCCTCTCCTGGCCTCCTTTTCATCTCTGACCTTGAGCTTTTCCACCACCAAGGCCTCTTTATCTACCCTCCCTTTTAGTGCCAAGTAGCACTTGCTTACCGTCAATTGGTCTCCCTTTACGTCTCCTTGCTCCGTTGGGAATTTCACCCTGAGATGGTATATGGATGTCATGCCCTTGAACTAGCTCAAAGCCCTTTGTCTAATAATTTCGTTGCAGGCAGAGGGGCAGTCAACCACTAGTAGCTCGACCAACTTAGTTACCTATAGTGGGGCAGTCCCTAGGGTCACCAAAAGTGTTACGGAGCCAAGGGGTGTGATTCGGTCCCCCGTAAAATCGACCAGAGGGGATATGACAGGTTTCATCTTCTCTTTCCTTGTTTCTATCTGCTAGAATGCCCTCTAGAATAGGATATCCGCTGAGCAACCACTGTCGATCAGGACCCTCCTAGTTCTGCAGTTGGAGATGATGGTGGTGATCACTAGGGGGTCATCATATGGCTGGCACAACTCTGTTACCTCCTCCTCGATGAAGGTGATGGCGGCTAATTCTGCTCTAGTTGCTTGGTCGTTCAGCAGCCAGCAGCTCCCTCAATTTCCTTGCCTCTTAGACATGCTTCTTTCGAGTTGTTGATGACTCCCTTCCTCCAGTGAACCCTTCGACTATTATCTGGAACTTTTGGAGGGGTTGTTGATTCTGCTAAACCTGTTCCGGACTTCTCCACTCTATTTGTTGAGGTTGTTGCTCTCGTCGTTGATTGGCAACATATCTCCCGAGCCTCCCTTCTTTGATTAGGTTCTTGATTTGTTGCTTGAGGTCAAAGCAATCTTTAGTGTCATGGCCATTGTGTCGATGGAAACGACAATACCTTTTCTGGGATTTGTTTTTTGGGAGGCATTCTCAATTTGACAGGCCACTTCAAAGCTGGATCATTGCGGATCTCTTGCAGAACATGCTTTAGAGGGGCAATGAGAGGGTGAATTTGTAGTCAAGGCTTGCATATTATCCTGTGCCCCCATCTGTCCCGGATCCCGACCCAGTGTACTTTGGGGTTTTTGCTTCTCATTCATTCTTTCCCTTTCCCGACCTCTTCTATTTGTGTGAACGCGAGCTGGTCTCCTTGTCATGGTCATGTCTAGTTTTGATGGCATCTTCGGCGTTCATATTCTTTTGAGCTTTGAGTATGAGTCCCGCCATGTCCTTTGATGGCTCTTTCGCCATGGAGTAGAGGAGTATTTGGGTTTTAAGGCCACTCATGAATGCCGTGACCGCCACTTTGTCGTTTGTGTCGTCGACGCTGAGGGTCTCCTTGTTGAACCTATTCAAGAACTCTCTAAGGGACTCTTCTCTCTCCTGTTTCATGGTCACGAAGTAGGCAGTCGGTCTTATTTGTCGCTGTCTGCCTATGTAGTGTCCAACGAATAGCTTACTGAACTGGAAGAATATGCCAATTGTCCATGGCTTAATCCTATGGAACCACACTCTGGCCAATCCTTTGAGGGTGATCAAGAAAGCTAGGCATATGATTTTGTTAGGTACCTATTGTAATTGCATCAGGGCCTTGTACGTCTCCAAGTGATCCAAAGGGTCCTTAGATCCGTTAAAGGTCTCTAGAGTTGGCATTTTGAACTCTGGTAGTAAGGGCTACTCCATGACTGCTTAGGTGAACGGTAAATCGGTTTGGCTCACCAACTCTTTAACAGTGTTGGGGGATTTTTTTGTTTAAACTACCTCTAGGACTCTAGCCATGTCACGCCCCCAACCTAATTAGACATCATTAATGTCACATTAGGTAGGACGCGATCGCACAGGTCACCATACCTATAAGCAATACCTTAACAACACTTCTAAGAGACAAGAACTAAATAGTAACATATATAATGTGATAATAAACCATAAATTAAACTCATTTACATCTCTAACTGAAAAATAAACAAACGCCCCATAATCTTCTACTACCAACTTACATTACATTAACAGAAAACATAATACAAACATAAATCTCAATCCCAATATCTCGTACAAAACCCGACATGACATTGTAAATATATTGGTAAAAAATTTCTCAATCCCTACCATGTGACATCCCGACACAACCACAAAAGCCACCACGGCTAAGACCAAGACTGCAGCGAACTAGACCCCCATCTTTGTCTCCCCTGGCTAAAAGGTCTGTGTGGGCGTGAGCTAAAAGTCAACGTACTCACGGTAGATAATCGAACTCATAAAGAATGATATATATAAACATCCACAATAGATATCCATGAAGAAAGAACAATAATGCAATAATGTGTCACTCACATGTATGTGCAAGTTTAGATAACGTTGACCCAATGAGCGATGACTCGTTATCAAGGAATGCCCACCGTGGCATCCTTAGGCTAGTCCATCGTGACTAAGCCTTGGTTAACCCATTGTGGTTAACTCTCTCCAGTATAATGCAAAGCATACAAGATGATGGGTATGCAATGCCACCTTACCTCATATATATAATCACCATAATCACCTCATAGATATAATCACCAACATTAATCATACAAGAAACAAGCCATTCAATATGAATAAGATTATCATGTATTTCTCACTTGTCACCGCACTCACACCATAGTAAGGTTAGTCCTTGGTTGATGTTGATGGTTCTTATCCTTCGTGAGCCTCTATCACCTTAACTGTGTTAGTGGAGGAACCATAAGATCAATAATAATCAAAGAGAAATGACAATTCATAACTTGTAATCAATATAAACGATGAATGCATACATCTTACATACGTTGGAATGATACATGTCCAGTAGTGCAACAAAAGACCAAAAATAACTTTCACCAAAACCTAAGACAATACAATAGGTCAATCTCATTTGAAACTAGGCTTAAAGACCTTGAGGTTGATAGGTCATGGGTCAAAAATACATTTTAGATGAAGAAGTTATGTCCATTGAAAGATGGACTAAAATTCTGGAAACCTATGCTATTAGTAGAAATTTTAGGTCATCTTTAAATTGTCATATCTCTCAATCTACAAGTAATTAGAGTGCCCACTTCATATCAATAGAAATCTCCATGAATCTACTTTTTAACGCTTCAAACGGCGTGCCATTTTGAGTTTTCTAGAGGAAGAGATGACCATTTTACCAAAGTGTGTCGACCCCTAAGAGCAGAAAACTCAAGTTTTGAAAAACTGTCAAAAATGGTTGACTCCTCCAGTCTCAGAGGTCAACTCTTTTGAGCAGAGAGCAAGAATTCTGTGACACTATTAAAAAGGGTTGACTCCTCCAATCTCAAGAGTTGACTTTTTTGAATAGTGAGTAAAATTGTGTTAAATGAGTCGACTTTTCTACTCCAGGAGTCAACTCCTCGGGACAGAGAACAAAAGTTTGCAGTAAATTGTTACATGAGTTGACTCCTAAGGTTAGGGATCGTCCTCCCCCCCCCCCCCCCCCCCCCCCCAGCTCGAAAATGAAACTTCTCAAAACATGATTTTTCATCTCCAACCCACCCCAACACTTCACATAATCTCATCAAAGACTCCAAAATACAATACCAAGCTAGAAATAAAATCAAACACAAACAAAAACATTGTCAGCAAGATGATTCAAGACTTTCACCATGAAAGCCCTCACCTACCTTATTCTCCATCACATCCCTCTAACTCCAATGATATGGAAAACATACTAACATGCAAGAAAGAATAAAATAACATAAAACCAACAAGAACATGATGAATCTTACCTTAATTAATGAATTTAAGATGAACACAAGTTTTCTCCCTTTGAATCCCTTTGAATTCTCTTCTTTTTTCCTCTATTTTCTTTCTGTCTTCTCTTCCTTCCTTTGCTCCCAACCGATTCCCCTATCAAGCATCTCAATCTCTACCCAAGCTCCTCTTTTCTCTCTCCTCTCTTGTCAGCCAAGTTAGATACAAAAGTGTATCTAACTCTACACTTTTCAGAAGCACACACCCCACTAAGTGAAGCACACACCTAGGTGTCTCACACACACACACACACACACACACACACACACACACACACACACCAACTTCCACCTCCTCCTTCACTAATCACTACCTTAACATAATTAACCATGATTAGTTTAATTAAACATAATTAACATAAGATAATTTATGTGATTTATTAAGCTAATTAAACATAGGTTAAGCCCACTAATCACCCCTTAATCTTACTTAAAAATATGAAAATCTCACTATATCTCACACATATTAAAACATAATAAACAAGCACCTCGAAAATGCATTGAAATCAAGCTAAGAATGAGGTTAAGAGAATTAGGGTCTCACAAGCCATCTACACTTGTATGGCTTTGATCTGCTCATCCTTGGTGCCCCGGGGGGGGGGGGGGGGTTCTCCATTTTCTCTTTGATGACCTCTGTGACTTAAGGGACTTATCACAACCGAGATTAGGTGGCGTGGCTATGTTCTTCCTCTACTAGCCCTGATCCATTTTCTTGTTGTGCACCACTTTTGGTTCTGACAAGGTCGTTATCTCCTTGGTAGACCGCCCCGATTCTGTCTTCATCTGCTTGCTAATTTTTGGGCTATTGATTTTCTCCAGGGGTAGCAGGAACCCTCTAAAGTATCTCCTGGTTCTGCATGATTAATTGTTGCATATTGGCCATTATGTTGGCGACCTACTACTTCAAAACTGTTATCTTGGTTGTGGTTTGATCCTCTATGGTTGTTTGCCTTCGCGTGGTTGTGCTAGACCTGGTCAAGACCATGAAAACAATAAGAAAGTCATTTCCCATAGACGGCGCCAACTGATGATGTAATAAATTTGTACGGTCTGTTCTAGGCTAAGCACGAACGATCCGACGGAAGGTGAAGAGTCTCTGGACTATGAACACCGGTATGGTGCCTATCAAGGACACTCTGATACCAAAGTTAGGTGATAGAATCTGGAGATATGTTAGCAGAGTTTGGACTAGATAATCCGTACCTTGGAGAGAGGTGAAGACACCTATATAGAGTTGGCAGTTGGGAGTGATTCGTGGGTAATGGTTACATGCTTCATGGGCGCAATTGTGCCCCTAGTTAAGGGATAGTGGCTGATTTATGGGCGAGGATCTCAGGATGTACTGGTGAGGCGCCTGATGATATGCTCGGGTTGTCTAGTTGGTTTGTCCGACAGGGATGCCTAATCGGTGAGCAAGGATCAAAAAGGCATTTCATTTCTGTCGAAACATATAAAATATTTCGGTTTCCCCAGTTGCTGAAGCGAAATAGGTAAGGAATTTTGAAACTCCATGGGTTCGAAGGAAACGACTACGTTTCAAAGGAAATGACATAGTTTTAGTGAAAACCATGGAGTGCATCGAAACAAGATGGAATTTTTGCTACAGTTTCAAACTTGTGATTTCTGAGGAGAAAAAGCTATATTCAACACTTGACAGAGAATTTGACAACGAAGAGATAGAAGATAGAGGGAAAGTGAAAGACTTACTCTATCAAACCAAACCCAGGTCGATCCATCTACTCTGACCTCCAGGTACATCTTCTTCCTCTTCTTATTGGCTTGAATCTTCTTCTCCCCCTTCTCTACCCCATCTCTCTTTCTCTCTCTTCTTCTCCCCCTTCTTCTCCCCCTTCTCTTCCTCAGATCAAACCCAGGGGCCAGGTCCAACCATCTAGTGTGCTACACTTCAACCCAGATCTCTCTCTCTCTCTCTCTCTCTCTCTCTCTCTCTCTCTCTCTCTCTTCATCTAGTTAAACCAAAGACTCTTCTTCTCTTCCTTCGATGAGTTATTTATCATTTATGTTTATATGTTTTATGTTTATAATAGTTATATGTTACTAAACTATATAAACATTATTACATTATTATTTATTAGTTACTACTAATTTAATTAGAATAAAATATAGATTTTATTCTAAAAATATTTATAATTAACTATATATAGATGGTTGTTCATTAATTAGAATAAAATATAAATGGTTGTTCGTTAATTTTTATAATTTCTTTTTTTGGCCTATATAATAAGTTAATAACAAGTATTTAATATTTAAAGTTGTTATTGTTATATATATGCACAAAATATATTTTTTATTGAACTTTTTAAATTTTGATTTATTAAAAAAACTCAAAAATTTTTTTTAATAAAAATCTATCCCACTTAGATAGTTATACTAAGAGGGAATAATTGAAATAAATTTTTTTAATATGAAAAAACATTTGATATATAATAAATCTATCTCATTTTATTGTCTATTTTCGCATTTACATTATCACTTACTAGTTACTACTTAATTTTATTTCTATTTTTGTAGTCTCAATGAATTTATACCCCTTAAACATGTTCCATTATTATGATATTAGCATTAAAATTATATATTAATGGACATCAAATTATGTTTTCAAATGTTTCTTTATGTTTCTCATTTTTTCTTTGTTTCCATCATGTTTCCGAAACATTTCCGTTTCCGTGCCCATCGAAACAACCCTTCGAAACGAAATTTTAATCCTTGTCGGTGAGGGGTTTGGTCAGGACTTTGGGAGTGACCTATTCTGGTATATGGAACTGATACCCATCGACTAATAAGACAGAAATGGTTGAAAAGGATCGAAATTATAGATTCACTTCCAAATGGATTGTATTGCTTAAAACATCTGCCCTATTAAGGTTAAAACATGGATCAATGTTTTGCACCATTAGGCAACCTATTGGGCTTGGCAAGGTCACTAACTTCTTCTGACAATTAAAGAAAACAATGTTCAATTCTAGTTTGAATCATTGAAGGCAAGGCTCTTTTGGTAGTTCAATCCTCACAGAAATAATTATGCATATTCAATGATAAAAAAAAAACCAGATTTGCAAATAGATTACTTCACACATTTTTCAGGGAATATTTTCTCTCAACACCACACAATCATCTACGAGAGATCCCACTACCCCTATGTTAGGGCCAAAGCTAAAGTCCCACTGCATGCTCTGAGCGCTAAAGAGTAAATTTTGCCACAAGTAATTATGCATATTCTTAACGCAAGGAAATTAAAGAATGGAAAATTAAACACCTTGAAAACCATCAACTTAGTAAAAGTAAACACCTTGAAATTTGAGCTGGTGCAAGTTATAGTAGAAAATAAGAAACAATAGCTAGCTAGTTTCCTAGATTTGTTAAACTCAAGGATGAATATCTAGTGACCGGCTTAATAACTCTAAACAATCTCTCCGCTTAATTATGCATGCGTTCCAAATATAAGCAATAAAGCACAAACCATAATAAACAAGGAGATACAAGATTTTTTTAGTAGAAACTCAATGTGCGAAAAAACCATGTAGAACAACTCCTTTGATTTGGGCGAGCCAAGCACTATATATGAACAGTTTACACAAGTTATACTTACAACCAAATATCGAACTCCACGAATATCATTTGAATCCCCATGAACTACGGTTTAAGTTAACTTGCTCGACTCCTCAATTTTCTATTTTTCCCTAGTCGCTTGACTTTATCATTGAATTACGACAATGCTTTTTGTCATTAACATCAAATCACCGCGATACTTTTTGTCACCTTCGGAATCCACCAAGACAATCTTCTGTTCAGCTCATTAATGGTAGAAGAATATATTTTCTCTATAGAATATTTGGAGAATCCGTATCCACCAATTCGTCTCTCTCTAATCTTTATAGTCCACAAACCCTATCTCTTTAATAGGTATCTCACTCTTTATGAAACTCTTTATTTCTTCACTTAGTATGTCTAGATACATACCTAAGTCATATAGGAAAGATTTTCTTAAGAGTCATATATATTCCAAACTTTCCAATAAGCTCGGTTAAAACAGATTTGTAGATTTTCACGCATGGCTAGTGCCATGTTGAAATTGGCTTGTACCAACTTCTTGCCATCTGGTCTTGCCAACATTTAGCAACTCTCTGGAATCCTCACTTTATATAGCAAGTGCCATCATATTGCCATTGGGTCTTGCCATTATTTTTCGACTATCTGGAATCCATCCTTTGAATATGGCAAGCGTCATTCCAAAGTTGGCTAGCGCCATCTGTGTTGTTTTGTCAAGAATCAATCTTTGAGCTTTGAAAACCTGATACAATGAGTCTATCTTCTTCATCAAACCTAGTAGGACCTAACAATAAGTTTAAAAACAAAAATCACCATAAACAAAAACCTAACAATCTCTCCCTTGGTGATTTTGTGACAAAACTAAAAAAATGATCTACCTCTTGCATATTAAGCACTCAAACTCATATGTAAAAATTCAACCTGTTACATCTTAACTCATTGCTCAGAAATAACCTTTTGAGGAGGTTGATCAACTTGTACACTTTAAGAATGCAGAACCATGTGAAAAAACAAGTGTGTTATAACATTAAAAAAAACACAAGAAGTAATATTGAGGCTCCCCCTCAATTCAATAACTCTTGCTCCCCCTCAAATCAATATAAGTAAATCATTCAAAGATGACAAATAGACAAATAACATATATTCATATTCATTGAAGTTCACAAAACAAAAGAGATAGGCATCATAAAAGCATCATATATGTAAGCACTCCATTTTTTCCTACTCGGCAATCTCTGGTATGATCGGACTCACATTCAAATCGACACAGACACATTCAAGTCCAAACCAATTTTTCAGACTTAATCCATTCAATCAATCACTTCGTGAGCCCGCCGGGTCCAATAAAAGCAAAATGACCAAAATGCCCTTGAGGCATCGCTCGGTCCATTTTAAGTTGGTACATCCTCTTAGAGACAGTAAGTTTCTATTTCAACCTCAATTCTAATTTCAATTCCAATCTAGCACGCCTTTCGTGAAAGTTGATCCCTCCTATGGTAAGTCCATCCAGTTCGGCATGGTCTTTGAGAAAACTCCTCAGAACGGTAAGTCCCTTCAAATCTGTTGACCGAGACGGAACCCAAGTCCCTGAGATGGTAGAACGGTTCACTTATGGCACCTGCTAGTCCGCCAATGTAGAATATCCGTTATTTGACATGTCTTTCAAGAAAGTTAATGTCATGTCCCATAACCCAACCTATACGGATTTAGGGTACGTGACCGACTAGTAGCAAAGCTACCCAAAGCCGCAATATATAAACCAGCTGATCACCTGTACATAATCATTTAGAATGATGCATAATTGCGGAAAAATAGAATTTTTGATAACTTGGAAATATAATTTGTGTCGTACGTGGCAGAGCTGTGGCTAATCCAAAACATAACATACATATGGACCTAATCGAGACTCGCCAATATTATAACATTTATACTATTACAAAATATTGAAGTCCAGCACTCAAACATATTACAAAACATAGGCCTATGGGCCGTAGCTCAAAATCCACATATGGCCTTGCTCTAGGGCCTCCCGGACTAGCTACCTGAAAACATTTGAGAAAACGTAAGTTAATGCTTAGTCAATAACAATGATGCATGAGCATGAAATAACCATGGACTAACAGTTATAACTAACATATAAATAAATAGATAAACATTATGCATATAGAGAGTGAACATCATATTGAAACATTCTTCCGTTTCAAACCATAATATCATAGAAGAGAGATGCGACATATATAACTAGAGAGATGCGTTTAAACATATCTTGGTTCTTGTTCTAAATCATAAGTGTGCTACAACCCAACATATGAGCTAGGCTCCATAGTAACCTTGTAGGTCATACTAACATGCATACATTTAAAAGTATAACATTTGTAACAAAACATAACATTAATGCATTGGAAACATATGGAAAGCATTACATGATATGAATGTGAGCTTAAAATATTTGAAAAAAAGAAAGAGTTTTACTCATGACATATCGTTACTCACCTTAATCCTTGTGAAAGGTGCTAAACAAGGGCGTTACTACACAGAGTACAAAGAGACATCAAACACAAGACCTTAATGCAAAGCAAGAACAGAAAAGTTAAGGCTTGAAACATTGGTCCCTCAACACCGGTTCATTCATTGCATCTCATTCACATAAGAACAATGAGCCTATATTCTAGATTAATTTCATTTGAAAAGAGGCTTAAAGACCTTTAATTTGATAGGTCATGGGTCAAAAATACATTTTGGATGAAGAAGTTATGTCCCATGAAAAGTAGACTAAAATTCTAGAAAATAATGTTGTTGGTAGAAATTTTGGGTCAAATTTAAGATTCCATATCTCGCAATCTATAAAGAATTAGAGTACAAACTTTATATGGGTACAAAGTTCTATGAGTCTACTTTTCAATGCTTTAAACGGTGCATCAATCTAAGTTTTTTAGAGCAAGTTATGCTCGTTTTACTAAATAGTGTCAAAGTTGAAAAAGTGAATCTGGGATGTTTCGACACATGAGGCAAGGGTATCGACACATGAGCTGAAGAAGTAAATCTGGGAGATCTCTGGACGGATTGTAAGCACCCCATTTTTGACCGCTTGACAGTCTACACTCTGTCCAAACTTGTTTTCAAGTCATTGTGGGCATATTCCTATCAAACCAACTTTCTAAGTCCAAATCCCATTTGTCCATCACCTCGCAGGCCCACTAGGCCCAAATAGAGGCAAAATGACTAAAATGCCCTTAGGGGCATTGTCCTTTTCTTTCCGACTCCAACCCCTCTCTCGAGACAGTTGATTCCTCGAGACGGTAAATCTATTCCAATCTAGGCACGTCTCTTCGGAGACGGTAAGACCCTTTTCCAATCCCACTCTCGAGACAGTTTATTCCTTAAGACGGTTCCAATCCAGGCACGTCTTTTCGGAGATGGTAAGACCTCTTTCCAATCCCACTCTCGAGACAGTTTATTCCTCAAGACGGTTCTAATCTAGGCACGTCTTTTCGGAGACGGTAAGACCCCTTTCCAATCCCACTCTCGAGACAGTTTATTCCTCGAGACGGTTCCAATCCAAGCACGTCTCTTCGAAGATGGTAAGACCAGTTTATTCCTCGAGACGGTTCCAATCCAGGCACGTCTCTTCGGAGATGGTAAGACCCCTTTTCAATACCACTCTCGAGACAGTTTATTCCTTGAGACGGTTCCAATCTAGGCACGTCTCTTCGGAGACGGTAAGACCCCTTTCCAATCCCACTCTCGAGACATTTTATTCCTCGAGACGGTTTCAATCCAGGCACGTCTTTTCGAAGACGGTAAGACCCCTTTCCAATCCCACTCTCGAGACAGTTTATTCCTCGAGACAGTTCCAATCCAGGCACGTCTTTTCGGAGACGATAAGACCTCTTTCCAATCCTTCTCTCGAGACAGTTTATTCCTCGAGACGGTTCCAATCCAGGCACGTCTTTTCAAAGATGGTAAGTCCCCTTTCCAATCCCTTTCTCGAGACAGTTTATTCCTCGAGATGGTCCGAGTAGCGAAACTACTCACAAAATCATTAGAGTAGCGGAAATACTCACAAATAGGTCGATATAAGGAATTGCCAACAAACCCTTGTGTCACGACGACCACCGTCAGAGTGGCGGAGACACTCAAAACCTAGGCCAACACCAGTGTCTGTTAGTCCGCTTTGGTGAAAAATGACAAAACTGCCCTTTGGACCTTTTTTGAGACTTTTCGGTTAAGATGACTATTTTGCCCTTAGGGATCTGAACGCCCCGGGAACCACACCGGCTCTGGGTGTACCTATAACTACCCAGCAACACAACCCGCCAACTTAAGGGGACTACTTATAACTACCCAGCAACACAACCCGCCAAGATAAATACATACACATATACAATGGTAGAAAGAAATAAAACCTTACCTTTATTCAAGCTTGCCTAAGTCTTTATGGCTTATTTTGGCTTGGGTTGAGGCTCTCTAAGCTCCCTCTCTTCCTTTAATCTTCTCCGTCCTCTTTCTCTTCTCCTCTCCTCCCTCTCTTTTCTCTCAACCGGTTGTGGGTGTGTGTGTTTAGGTGTGGGTGTGTATACATGTGTATCAGGATGATACACATGGAAAATAATTCCACGTGTCTCACTCTATGGGCTTAAGTTACAACATAAACTCTTATTGGTCATTTTGACCCAAAAGATATAATAACTAACATTAAACACTACAAATACTAGAAATTCACATTAATATAAATAAATAGAGGCTCGGAATATTACAATTGATTCCTCGGACAATAAGTCCACTAAGCAGCTTCCTGAGATCAGACAGTCTCTAGAATGAACATGCACCATTAGAGTGATGGAAACACTCGCAAACATTGCAATCGTCAGAATGATGGAAACACTCGCAAATAGGTTGGCATTGGGAATTGCCAACAAAACCCTTATGTCACAAGACCGAACACGCCTCTTGGCCGTGACACATTTACCAAAGGACGAGATACCTTTGGAACCAACTCATCACATACCGTCAGAGTGGCAGGAATACTCAAAACTCGGGTCAACACCAGTGCCTGCTAGCCCACTCCGGTGAAAAATGACCAAACTGTCCCTTGGGCCTTTTTTAGCACGTTTCTCGAGAAAGTACCTAAGTCCTCAGAGCGGTAACTCAACTTTTTCAAGATCATCCCAAATATGATCTAGCTTGTTCAAGTGCCTTCCAGTCGGTTCTAGACCAATTCCTAGACCATCCAATCAAAATATTTTTGCCCCTAGGCATCCGATCGCGTCTAGGAACCACACCGGCTTTGGGTATCAAACCGGTAACTTTCTAAGAATGTTTCTAATAGTATTCTCAACCTTCTAACACTTTTCTAGATTATTCTGAGTCTATTCTGCATATTCGGTGCAAAATAACCATTTTGCCCTTGGTGAGTCGGTCGCCTTTTTCAACCCCATCAGTTCTAGGTATCAAACCAAAAACTCTTCGGGACACTCTCAAGCCTTCTGATGGGTTGCTTTGAGTCCATTTCGATGTTTTCCTAGTTCAAATAGCCTTTTTGCCCCTAGTGGGCTGGTCGACCTTTTCAAATATTCTAGCATTGTTTCTCAAGCCCGTTACCTCTAGGACACTCTTCTGAGGGTTTTCGTCCATTCTCGGCTGAGTCTGGTTGCTTAGGTCTGTCCAGATCATTCCCAGATTTTTCAGAGTCACTCCTAGTGGAGCCAAGCCAAAAATTGCATGGTAGTCACTAGAACAGGGGCCCAAATCTTATGCCTTGCATGTTAAGGGTCGAAAGATACATTTCTTGTTGTTTTAAAACTTTTCTAAGTGGCTGGTGGCCCTAAGTCAAAAATTGGCCTGGCGCCACTATAACAGCCGCTAGGCTATTTTTGTGCCTATAAATATAGCCCCTCACCCTTGCGTTAAAAGGTCCACAATCTCAGTCCAGAAACACTGCATCTCTAAAAATAGAGCTCGAGTCCTCTCCAAATCCCAATTCTATTAGGTCTCTTCAGGCCCTAACCTCCATACACTCAAACCTTAGCTTATACACACTTCATACACTCATACACCAACCTCAAAGCAAGCCATTGAAGATTCAAGTGCTGTAAGTTTGAAGCTCTTGAGGTCCAATGAAAGAAAAGCAAACAAAGTAAGAAGAATTCGATGCTAGTTTTCTCTTTATGTTTATGTACTTCCCTCTTCTCTCTTCTCTCTCTTAACCCATTTGGGTTCTCTTCTATTTTAATCCCCATCTTTTACCTCTCTTTCTTGCATGCTTGAAACAAGAGACTCCCAGATTCATGTATAAGAAGGACTCTTGAAAGTCACTGTGTCGGGACTTTCTTCTAGTTCAACCTTAGACTATGTGAATTCGGCCCCCTTGATTATATGGTGAAGTCTAGCCTTGAATGCTCATGACCCTACTTGCATTGTGCATGTCATATTCATACATCCATTCAAAACTTGTTTTCAAAGTGGTTTTCAAAACTTGCCTTAAAATCATCTTTCAAAGCTTCCATTAAAAATCTTCTTCTTTCAAAACTTGTTTTTAAAATTACCCTCCTAGGACGATTCTAGCCATTCTATGGTTAGGGTTATTTTGGAAAAGTGTTACATTCATTGTGACCATCAAGGTCCAAGTTCTAGGTGTAAACCCTAAATTGTTTTTGTCAAAACCATAATCTTAAGATGATTCTAGCCATCCCATAGTTAGGGTCATTTTAGAAAAGTGTTATATTTCATGTAACTAATATGGTCCACATTTTCAATATCCTTGTTGTTTTCAAAATCATAACTCTAGAATGGTTCTAATCTTTCTGTGGTTAGAATCGTTTTAGGAAAGTGTGATATTTAAGGGGCTTGTAAAAGTCCACATTTAAATCCTTTTCCAAATTTACTTTTCAAATCTCCTTCCTAAAAATTCTATTTTCCAAGATTCTACTTTTCAAAAGCTCCTTGTCTTTAAGCCCAAGCTAAGTCCTAGAATCCATGATTAGGAAGCCCTAATTCTTTTCTACAAATCATGATTTCCTATTTTGCCTCAAAATCTAGGTTTCCAAAATGATTTTTTATATCAAAATCATAGGTTTTCAAAACCTCTTTTTCACATCAAATCATAGTTTTCCAAAGCCAAGATTTTCAAACATCAACCTCTCCTAATTTCAGACCTTTTTAAATTTCAATCTTTCTAAATTCTAAACTTTCTAAATTCAAAACTTCCAAAATTCAAAAACTTTCCAAATTCAAATTTTTCCTAAAATAAAACTTTCTTAATTTGAAAACTTTCATATTTTGAAACTTTCCTAATTCAAAGATTTTCTAAATCCAATTTTTCCTAAATTTTAACTTTCTAAATTTTTCCAAATCAAATCAAGTCAAATCTTTACAAGTCTTTTCCAAGTCAAGTGTTTCTAAATCAAATCAAATCTCTTTCCAAATTTTTCTTAAATCTAACTTTCCTACTTCGAGCCTTTCCTAATTCGAACCTTTCCTAAATCGAACTTTCTAAAATCAAACCTCTCAAGTCTAAATCAAACCTTTCCAATTCAAGTACATGCTTTAACCCTAGGTTAACTAAACCCTAAGAAGCCAAACTTTAGTTCAACCCTAATCCTAAGTTAGGAAGTTTCAACTCCTTTCTAAAACTCTTTTTTAAACCAAGATTGATTTTTAATTTCAATCTAAGTCAATATATTTTCAAAATCTCAATCTCTCCAAATCAAGTCCAAGTTCTTCTTCCAAGTTCAATCTTTTCAAATCAAAATCAATTTCAAAATCATCAAATTCTATTTCAAATCAACGTTAATTCCAAGTTTAATTTCTAATCTTCTATTCAAAGTTCAAATCAAATCATTTTTTAAATCAAACTCTTTTCTAATCAAATATTTTCAAATCAAACTTTTCAAAAACCTAAAAGTATATATTTTCAATCGGACTTTTGTTCGAACTACGACTAACCTGATTCCCAACAATGGGATACGTAAACAACCCTCATGGGTGCGGTCATAATCTTTTTTAAATTTCCAATTCTATAATTATTATCAAATTTGCAATTCTATAATCTATTTCCAATTTCTAAACTTTCTTTCTAAAATCAGATCTTTCTTTTCAAATCTGTTTTCAAAATTAAATCTTTCTCTTGCACTCGCATGTCATGCATCATATTAAAGTTCTTTTCAAAATTATTTTCAAAGTGGATATAATTGGACATTTGTTAATAAAAGATTCTAAATGAGTAAACTTAGGGTGAATGGACATATAGGTACCGCAAGGGCAGGGTAGGGTGATGATTTTAGGATATCTTTCCTACACGTAACCAATCTCTGAACCTAGATCACTGTTTTCAATGACCAAAATGGAGTTATTTTCAAAAGGGCTTAAATATTTTTGAAGGTTGCCAAACAACCTGTTTTCTTAAAATCCCTCTCTTGAGGAAGTTTTGAAAACCTTTTCAAAAACCCTAAATTCAATCTTCAAATTGTATTTAGTTTTAGATGACCTAACTCTCCTTAATTAAGTTAGGTGGTGACTTCAATCTTTTCAAAAAGCCTTTATTCAAAATCAATTTCTAATTCAAATCTAGTTGCACTCGTCTTTCTAGGAGGATGAGTTTTAACGAAAGAGTACTGTGTTTTTCCCACTTGTACGTATTTTTCCTTGAGTGCGAAAAATCAGAGTGCGATAGCTAGCAACTCTACTGGGGATGCTTAGAGGGTTACGCCATTGTCATGTCCTTTCACCCTTCACTCATCTAGAATCTTTAATTAACTTGTCCAATTCTATCCACTTCAAATTTTCAAAATCAAAATTTTCAAATCTGTTTCCAAAAATCATGTCACTAATTACATCCAATTACATTCAATCTTGCATGAAGTTTGTCATTCAAGTACTTACTTTTTGCATCTTTATTTTTGTAAGTGAATCATGGTTCACACTTTTATTTTATGTCATCTTAACTTCCATGTATGTCATGAATGAATAGGATGGAATGGATAGGATGCATGGGAGTTGTTGGGTTCTTTCGTCCGCTTTTTAAAATTTTACACACACACTGCATTGTGCACTGGCATTTGCATACTTAAATTTTTTATCTGATTATGTCCCTTCCAGTTAGAAAGGGAAATGGTATATTGGTTGTGGTCAAGATGCTGTGTTAGTTTCTTAGCCTATAGCCTCTTGATGGTTCCCCTGCTCAGATTATCAACCGATAATGGCACCACCTCGGGGACTGGACCTAGCTTTGAAGATCGAGGAACCGAGCTTTTTTAGGAAGTATTACTAAACCCTCAACCTTATGCTCATGTAGAAACCATGCATAGCCGAGCCTCTGTTGGATTTAAGACACGCACGTCGATTTCAAAACCATGGAGGAAAGGGCCACTGTTTTACTTTCCTTTAAACTTGTCTATTCTTGTTGTTATAATGCTTGTATTCTTGCTGTTATAATGCCTGTATAACTGCTTATGCATCCATGTTTACTTTACAATTGCATTCTCTCTCTCTAATTTATGCATCCATGTTCACGTATTCAATATTTCATGTCAAGACAAGAGTTCCAAAATAACTCAAGTCATTGCATCTTCATACATATGATCAACCGAAAAAGAGTGACACCAAGTTCACTCTCCCTTGCATTAAACCAACCAAAATCCTAAGGGTTCCCACGTAACCCTAAGGAGTCATGGCATGCATTTTAAGTCATTCCTTAAAAAGGGGCCCCAATCCCTCTATGCTCATGGAGATAGGGTTGCCAAGAAGACAAGGGGCAATCAAACAAGGTCTTTCAACGACCTCCTTAACATCAAACTCAAAGAAGGTAATTCGAAGACTCAATAGTAGTTTAGGATTTCAAATGTAAAAGTAGATAGGTGGAAGTCCCAAGGAAATTGTTACCTCTACCCCTTATTAAAATATATTTCAATTCTGTTGTATTTAAACTCCAAAGTTCAATGTAATTCTTTATTTTTCATGTATGAATGAATGAATATGTGTTCTCACTCAAAAGGTAAGGTATCTGCATACAAAGGCAAACCCCTATCTCCAAAAAGTGAGCTAAATCCATCATGATTAATCTCCCTCTCAATAAGGAAAACCCATAAGGCATGCATTGTATAAAGCTTTCCAAATATCAAAAACTAACTTGTGGCTTGTGTCATTATTTTTCTTTTCTTTCTTTTTCTTTTATAGAAAATAAACCATAGAGAGCCATCATTGCTCCTAAGAAAGATCAGCATCCACCTAGAGACCCCATTATTACCCGACAAAGAGCTGCACTAATGGCTGTCAGTTGTGACTAGTCATCCTTCGTCTCTCATGAAGAAGTCAATAAAATGAGAACCAAGATTGATGAGATGTTCAAGCTCATCCAGTCCATGGCCATGAAGGAAGCTGCTCTGGCCTTGTTATCATCCACTATTTTTCCCAAAGACTCCGAACCTACTAACCCAAGGGTTGTGCTACAATCCGACGTTGCGGGGAAAAACAAGGAGGATCCTAAAGGGGCCAATACTGAAGAAGTGGAAACTATACTGCTCTTGCATGCTGTAAAAGAACTTCCCTCGACCCTCTCAATCTGAAAATTCAAAAGTTGGATAACTCACTGTGAACCCTCCACAGCCATGACTCCTTTGGGCTTGCATCCTATAACGAGTTGTGCTTCTTCCCAGACCATCCAAGACCTGCCAAGTTCAAAATGCCTGACTTTCAGAAATATGACGGCACCAGTAATCCTATTGCCCACCTTTGCCTTTATGCTAGGGCATTTAGTGGTCATGGAAATGATCCAAAGCTCCTCATGCAATTGTTCCAACATAGTCTGATTGGATCTGCCTTGCTATGGTTTGCCTGACTTGACTTAAGGCAGATCATAACTTGGATTAAGCTGGTTAACGCGTTTAAAGCCCAATATCCCTATAATATCAATCTCACCTCTGACCAATGGTCCTTGATGACCATAAGTAAAGGAAAAAAAAAAGAGCTCTAAAAATTACACCCTTAGGTAGAGAGAAGCAGCTGCACAAGTCAATCCCTTGCTGGAAGAAAAAGAGTATGTGTAAGTGTTCATACACACTTTTCAAGGCATGTACTATGAGAAACTCTACACTAGCGTGGGAAAGAGCTTCTCTGAACTCATCATACAAGGAGAAATGATAGAAAATGGTCTCAAGAGAGTGGGGATTACAAATCCTTATACAAAAACCAAAGAAAGTTCAGCCAACATAGCCAAGAAGGTGGCTACTGCAAGAGGAGTGTAAGCACCCCATTTTTGACCGCTCGGCAGTCTACACTCCGTCCAGACTTGTTTTCAAGTCATTGTGGGCATATTCCTATCAAAACCAATTCTCTAGGTCCAAATTCCGTCTTTCCATCGCTTCGCGGGCCTGTCAGGCCCAAATAGAGGCAAAATGACCAAAATGCCCTTAGGGGCATTGTTCTTTCTTATTCCAATTCCAATCCCTCTCTCGAGACAGTTTATTCCTCGAGATGGTCCGAATAGCAAAACTACTCACAAAACTGTTAGAGTGGCGGAAACACTCATAATCCAGGCACGTCTCTTCGGAGACGATAAGACCCCTTTTCAAATCCCTCTCTAGAGACAGTTTATTTCTCGAGACGGTTCCAATCCAGGCACGTCTCTTCGGAGACGGCAAGACCCCTTTCCAATCCCTCTCTCGAGACAGTTTATTCCTCGAGACGGTCTGAGTAGCGAAACTACTCATCAAACCGTTAGAGTAGCGGAAATACTCACAAATCATCAATCCCGTCCGAGTAGCGGAAATACTCACAAATCATCAATCCCGTCCGAGTAGCGGAAATACTCACAAATCATCAATCCCGTCTGAGTAGCGGAAATACTCACAAATCATCAACCCCATCCGAGTAGCGGAAATACTCATAAATCATCAACCCCGTCCGAGTAGCGAAAATACTCACATATCATCAACCCCGTCCGAGTAGCGAAAATACTCACACCGTTAGAGTAGCGGAAACACTCAAAACCTAGGTCAACACCAGTGTCTGTTAGCCCACTTTGGTGAAAAATGTCCAAATTGTCCTGTGGATATTTTCCGAGACTTTTCGGTCAAGATGACCATTTTGCCCCTAGACATCCGAACGCTCCGGGAACCACACCGGCTCTGGGTATCAAACCGGTAATGACCCGAGAATACTTTTTATAGCATTCTCAACCTCCCCTTATCTTTCCAGATCATTCCGAGTCAGTTTCGGCCAACCCGACACAAAATGACTGTTTTGCCCCTGGAGGGCCAGTCTCCTTTTTCGACCACACCGGCTCTGGGTATCAAACCGGTAACGTCCTGAGGCTACTTTTTATAGTAATCTCAACTCCCCTTTACCTTTCCGGATCATTCCGAGTCAGTCCCGGCAAACCCGGTACAAAATAACCGTTTTGTCCTTGGTGGGCCGGTCTCCTTTTCCGACCACGCCGGCTCTGGGAATCAAACCGGCAACCTCTGGGAACATTCTAAATAATGTTTCCAGATCCCAAGTCTTCTCCTGGGACAGTCCGAGTTTGTCCCGGCAGTTTTCCGGTCCGATTGACTGTTTTGCCCCTAAGGGCCCGGTCAACCTTGCCGACCCATTTTGTCCTCGCTTTTCAAGTCAAATACCTGCAGGACACTATTTTAAGTGTTCCTGCTTCTTTCCGGCCTTCCGGGTCATTCCCGGCTCCTCCAAATCATTCCTGGACTTTCCGGAGTCACTCCTAGTGAAGCCAGGCTAAAAGTTGCATGGTAGTCACTAGTACAGGCGCCCAAATCTAGTCAAAGATACGTTGCTTGCCGACCTTAAACCTTTCCTAATTGGCTGGCGCCACTAGTAGTGGTGCCAAGCCAAAAAATGGCCTGGCGCCACTCTCAGTGGCGCCAGTGTAAAGTTTGCCCTGGCGCCACTGCAACAGGCGCCAGGTTTGTCCAACTTCTATAAATACAGAGCCTCATTCAACGTGAAGAGGGTCTGCAAACTTAACCTAAGAATCCTATATTTCGATATACAGAGCTCGAGCACCTGCAAAAACCCTAGTTTCCTTATGTTCTCCAAACCCTAGCCACCCTACACTAAACCCTAGCCACTATACACAAACCCTAGCCTCCTATACACTCATACACACCCCCATACACTCATGCACTAGCCTTCAACCATCCTTTGAAGATTTGAAGAGCTGCAATCCAAAGCTTGAAGACAACCCTTGAAGACTGAAGGTGAAAATCAAGACAAAGACCGAAGACCGAAGACAGCGTGGCGCGCAAAATAAAGAAGACATACGGTATGCTTTCTCTTTAATTTTCTGTACTTCCCCCCTTTCTCTTCTCTCTCCAACCCACTTGGGTTTTCTCTATTTTAATCCCCCATCTCTTTCCCCCCCTTTCTTTGCATGCTTGAAACAAGGGGATTCCCGGTCCATGTGTAGGATTGGGCTATTGGAGAGTCACCGTGTCGGGGGCTTTCTTCTAGTCTAACCAAAGACCACGTGGGTTCGGCTCCCTTGATTATGTGGTGAAGCCTTAACCTTGTATGTTCACGACCCCAAATTGCATTATGCATATCATAGTCTTGCATCTTCCGAAAACCGTTTTCAAAGTTGTTTTTCAAAACGTTTTCAAACTTGTTTTCAGAATTGCATCAAAATCTCTTTTTCAAAATCACAATCCTAGGGTGATTCTAGCCTTTCTATGGCTAGGGTTGCTTTAGGAAAGTGTTACATTAAAAGTGACCTTTTGGTCTATATTTTCAAACCTTATTGTTTTCAAAACCGCTTTCCTAAAGTGGTTCTAGCCTTCCTATGGTTAGAATTGCTTTAGGAAAGTGAGATGTTTTTACACCTTCTAAAAACTCTCTTTAAAAATCTCTTCCAAAAAAATCTCTTTTTCAACATACTTTCCTAAAACTCTCCTCTCCCAAGTTGTTTTCAAAAACTCCTTCCAAAATCTATTTTTCAAAACTCCCTTTTTCAACTCCTTTCCAAAACCTTCCCCAAAAATCTTTCCAAAAATTCTCTTCAACAATTTTTAACCAAAAACCTTCCTAGAAAAACTCTCTCCAAAAATCTTTCCAAAAACTTTCTTCTCAAAATTTTCCTCTAGGATTTTCCTTCCAAAATCTACGTTTCTAAAAACACACTTTCCAAAACTCCTTCTCTTTAAAATATTTTTCAAAAAACTCCCTCTTCAAACACACTTTCCAAAAACTCTTCCCTAGGATTCCCCTTCTAGAAAACCTTCGTTTCCAAAAACGCATTTTCTAAAAACTCTTTTCTTAGAGCCCAAGTCAAGCCCTAGAACCCACAATTAGGAAACCCTAATTTTCTTTCCAAAAACATGATTTTCAAACTTTGCTCCAAACCTAGGTTTCCGAAATCTCTTGTTTTCAAACCCAAAACTATACACGTTTCCAAAACCTCTTTTCTACGTCAAAACTATAATTTTCCAAACCTAGGGTTTTTAGAATCTCTTTTCCAAATCTTTGCCAAATCAAATCTTCCCTTTAGGAAACCAAATCCAATCTCCCCGTTTAGGAAACTAGATCCCGTCCTCCGTTTCTGGAAACAAAATCAAATCTTTTCTTTTAGAAACCAAATCCAATCCCTTCCTAATCCAAACCTTTCTTAATTCAATTCCTTCCTAAACCCTAAGTTTCCTAAACTTAAACTTTAAATCATTCCTTAAATTTCAAAATCCAACTTTTTCCAAACTCAAATCCTTCCTAATCCTCCACTTTCCTAAATCATAAGTTTCCAAAACTTGAACATAAAAATCTTTCCTAAATTTTAAAACTCAACTTTCAAATCTTTCCTAATTCAACCTTTTCCTAATTCTACCCTCTTTTCAAATCTTAACTTCTTAAACCTAGGTTTTCAAACTTTTCCTAAACTCAAACCTTTCCTAATTTCAAAATTTTTCAAAATTCAAACTCTAAAACTTTCTAAATCTTAAACTTTCTAAATTTCAAATCTTTCTAAAATCAAAACTTTCTAAATTTGAAACTTTCTCAAGTTAAATCTTTCTAAACTTCCAATCTTTCCAAATTCTAAAATTTCCAAAACTTCAAAATCTTTTCAAATCTAATCTAAACTCAAAACTTTCTTAATTTAAGACTTTCTTAAGTTGAAACTTTCCTAAATTCAAAACTTTCCTAATTCAAAAACTTTCCAAAGATGACACTTTCCTAAGTCAGACCTTTCCTAATTCGAACATCTCCTAAAATCCAATCCTTCCAAATCTTCCAAGCCAAGTCAAATCTTCCCTAGGTCTCTTCTTTTTCCTAAGTCTAGGTTTTCTTAAACCTTCTCTTTTCCAAAATTTCAATTTCCAATCTCCTCTTCTAATCTCAAACCAAATCCAATTTTCAATTCAGTTTCTTTCTTCCAATTCAATCTTTTTCTTCAAATCAACTCTTCTATTTTCAATCGGACTCCGGTCCGAACTACAACTGACCTGATTCCCCCAAAGGGATACGTAGGCAACCTTCATAGGTGCGGTCACAATACTTTTCAAACTTTCAATTCCACCCTCATGGGTGTGGTTTTCAAAATCTTTTCAAATCTCAAATTCCCATCTACTTTCAAACTTTCCATTTTCAAATTTCTATTTTCAAATTTTCAAACTTTCCAATTTCAATTCCATCTTTTCAAATCTATTTTCAAATCAAATCAATCTCTTTTTAAATCTATTTTTCAATTCTTTTCTATTGCTTGCATATCATGCATCATATTTTTCGAACATTATTTTTCCAAAGTGAATAGGGTTGAACACATGTTAGTTAAAGACTCTCATAGGTGAATCTGGAGTAGGTTGACATGTAGGTACCGAAAGGGCGGGGTAGGGTGATAGCTTAGTGCATCTTCCCTACACGTAACCAACCTCCGAACCTAGATTACTGATTTCAAAGACCAAAAGGAGTTATTTTTCTAAAAAGGGCTAAATGTTTTCCAAAGGTTGCCAAACAACCCGTTTTCCTAAAAAAACCCTCTCTTGAGGAGATATTTTCAAATCGTTTTTTCAAAAATCCTAAGTGTAGTTTTCGGACTATGCTTAGTTTTTAGGTGACCTAACTCACCTTAATCAAGTTAGGTGGCAACTCCAAATCTTTTTCAAAAGCCCTTTATTCAAACCTATTTTTCAATTCAAACCTAGTCGCACTCATTCTTCTAGGAGGGTGACTTCTAACGAGAGAGTACAACATTTTTCCCACTTGGGTGAGTATTCCTCGAGTGCGAAAAATCTGGGCGCGACAAGGAGTGATCAAGAAAGAAAGTGAGGTATTTGCTATCCTGCCCATTCAAACACTCCAATAGCATCCACCACTTCAGTCTCACCCTATCCTACCTATGACCACTTTAGCCATGCCCACACAAGCACCTAACTTTGGCTCTGCTGGGGGACAACCTAACTTCAATAGGCTGCCTTGACGCATCCGTAACTTTGATACCTTGGCTTCTACCTAAATCAAAACTTACCATAACCTACTAAAGAACAAAATTCTAAAGCCTATACCGGCCCATCCATTGCCAAGCCTTCTACCTCTAACCTTTAAAGGCGCTGTCACATGTGAGTATCATTTGGGCAGCTAAGGGTATGACACCGAAAACTGCTTCTCTTTTAAACATAAAATTTAAGATTTGATAGACAATAAAACTATTGATCTACAACCAGTGAACCCTACTCCTGCCCCCAATGTGACCACAAATTCTTTGCCAGATCATATAGTCAATGTAATATTAGAGAAAACAGAAGAGAAGGGTGAATTGGATAAGATCATGGTTGAAGAGTACAAAGGGGATTGGGAGACTAATGAGGAAAATGGCTAGGAGGAGGAACTCCCACCATGCCCAATTTACCTCTATAACCCTAATGAGGTGCCCGATTCTTCTGACTAGCTGATTGAGGAGCCCATACTCATGGACGAGGACCCTATTGAAGATATGGCCATCGATGGTTAGGGTGTTGAATTTTTACACCCTAGGTATGCTGCGACTGAATGCCACTTATTGGAAAACCCATCGCCCATGACTGAGTTTAACTATGAAGACATGAGATGGGAGCTAGAAGAGCCGAAAATACTGGCAGAGCCATTTGAGTTGGAAGGGGGAAAGCTTGCCACCCTATTTATGGAGGAACCTGAAAAGGCTGCTAAAGACGACAAGAAAGTCAACGAAGCAGACAAATGCACTATCACTATCAACATACCTGGAACCCTAGAAGAAGTCTTTGCTTGCCTTGCCTTAGCCGGAGATTACACTGATGGATGGAGTGTCAAAAACGTGGGCATCGTCCTAAAACCCTAAAGAAAATGAATACTCTTCAAAAGCGTACAAAAGAGGGGTATTTTCACCTACTTTCTTTCTATCACTTTTATTTTGTCTTTAAATTGATGTTTGTATTTTCATTCTGCTAAAGAACTATATGCTTTTCATTGCAAAAATAAAATGATAGTTTTTTTCATTCACTTGCTGTTGTCTCATATTTTTCTTGTGGATGGTGAATGCTTCCTACACAAAGGGTTTGTTCTATCTTATGGAGGACCTGACTTGAAGGGTATGATAGCATGAGTTAATTAATCATCCAATGATTAACTTTTCAAAAAGAGAGAGGATAAGGATGAATGAGGAAGTCACCCAAAAGCAGTACTTGTAAGACACCGAAGCTAAGCGATGTGTGCCAGACTATCAAAAGGAAGAGGAGCCATCTTTCATTTTTCATAAAAGAAAAATTTATATCCCACTAGTGCCTCACAAAAGCGAAAGATTCCTTGTCAACCCTGATTTAAAATCATTTTTCCCATACTGGGGCAAACAGATAATTGAGGAGTCAACAAAGGATGTCATTCATCTTCCATCAAATTGAAGTAACGCAAAGGCTCTATGGATCAAGAAATCTTGTTCAAAATGAAGAGAGACCCTCATTTTATTTCCTATAAGTCAAAAGTAACCATTGTCAAACTTGTTGAGCCAGTTACTTTTCTTTCCAAGAAAACCCCCAACTTAGGGATCACCGCCCACAATGGGTTAGGACGAAATATTAAGAAAAAGATCTAAGAGAAAAAAATTGTAGAAGTGTTCGTCTCAGAAAAAAAAAAGAAAAGAAAGAAAAGGAAAGCAAAGAGAAAGAGTTTCTAAGGGGCAAGTTGCCTAAAAAAAAAAAAAAGCATATCTAAGAAATGGCCGGAAGGGTGGTTATTTCATGCCATCTTGAAGAGCATATCTAAGGGTGATCCTAGGTAATAAAGAAATCCAGTAAAAGCTATAGATTCGAGCCTTTACCTTTTTCTTGAAAAACTTTAAAACCATGGCTTACACTATAACACCTTATTAAAGTCCACTCTGATTGAAAGAAGATTGCTTGATCTGAGTGAGCCAGACGTGTTACCAAAGTTGAAAAAGGATGCTAAAGGGCCAAAACTTGCGAGAAGAACAACCGAGGATGGTGTGGATCTAAACCCTATTGAAAGCAACATCAAATTTGAGCCTGCATATCCCGTTGTTTCAAAGCCCCACAACTTAGCCTACATTACGGTCCTGAAACAAAGCCTTCTCAAATTGAAAGACTGGCTGTTCATTGCTCTGCCAAAGGTTAGGTAAGTAGTTGCTAAAGCCTCGAGGTTTGGGAGTTCAAGCCAAAAGATCCCATACACTAACCCAGGGTAGAAAGTCAGAGTCAATCAAAAGGATGAGAAAGGTACAAAATGCTATCATCCAGTCAAGATAAGGTCGAACCAAAAGAGAGACCAAACCCCTGAAAAGGAAGAAGTCACCATTTCAAGGATGCAGAACTTGACAGCACCCCATTCATTATATTAACTGTGGCATCTCTAACATGTACATGTATTTTTATAAAACTTTTGGCATGATCTTTGCATACATAGGGCATAGCTCCCTGTAGAGACAGAAGTCACCATAACAGTTTAATATCATCTCTAGAATATGTAATAAACATACACCATCATCATCCCTGTATATGCATCTGTTCATAGAGCTAGCTTTGTAAATCATAAACATCCATCCATGCCTATACACTAATACATACATCTGACTATCTGTCCATTCTGTTCAAAAGATACAAATAAACTACCTAAACAAAATAAATGCATGTCCAGGTCATGATACAGGAAAAGAAGCTAGGTCCATAATAAGGGGCATCTATCAGAGGTCAAAATCAATATTTGGGTTAAAGTCTTTGAAACTTGGCTCGGGTGAAGGCGGCTGACTGTTAAAAGCACCAGCATCCTGCAAAGAAGAAAAAATCAGAATTAGTAAGGCAAATAAATAACTAAGCAATGTCAGAACAAAGACAGGAAAAAGACAATATACCCCGTTGCCTCCCATTTGAGCCAACCGGGTGGTCAAAGTAGCTACCTCGGCCTAGAATTGATCCCTCTCCATCTAGAATTGGTCCCTCTCAGTTTGGTACCTGTCCCTCTGATCCCTCATAGCAGTGAACTCGGTCTGAGGCATATATCCTCCTATTTGACGCCATAAGTCAACCACCTCTTGGCCGACAACGTAACCTCTGACCACTATCTCAAACTGAGTGAAGGCGCCTACAGAGTGAGCTCCAAAATGTGTGGCATATTCAGTTTTTGGAGGAAGTAAAAAACCAGTGCTCGGCTGATGCTCCTTATACGAAATAGGAACCCCCTCGACCAATGCTCTAAACATTTAGCCAGGTGGGTCCCTAGCCGATCAGAACTCATCATGGAACTCGCGCCAATGCCGGTCACCCAGGTAGGACTCCCAAAACTCATTGCTCAAGAAGAAAATCCTCGACAAAGACATTGGGACTAGATACTTGACTGTCTCATAATGAACTGATCCAATAAACAGCCACCAGGTCATATCCCTCACCTCTATCAGCTCCAGGTTTGCCCGCAGAGTCACAAAGTCAGTAATCTCTAATCGGTGAGCCACCTAATCACGAGCCCATCTCAAGGCCCGGGGATAGAGATCAGTCTCTACTACTTTCGGGCGGCAGACTGGTAAGTACTCATAGCTCCACCAAACCAAAAAAGGCCAAAAACTAGTCACGCTATCCCAGCGGGAAGTGGTTCGGTCTCGCATGGATCTGAGGAAGTAACCAAAGGAGAAAGACCCCAGTCCAACTCTGATAATGTGCCTAAATCAGCCCCCACGCTCATTAATCGAAAAGGGACAATCGACTTGTTGTTGTTGCAGAAATAACTAAAAATGATGTACAAAACAAGTCGTCGCCTCATGATATCTTGCTGCGTAGGGGATGGCTTAATAGCAAATGTACTCTCGTCCCGACTGAGCTAAGAAACCAGAAAAGCAGAACGCTCATAAGGTGGTAGGTCTAACAAAGCACAAGCATCGGCTTTGCTGACGGGCTGTAAGGTGATCTGTCGACTGACAAAATAAAACCCTATAATGGTGGCCCAATTCAATGGAGTAGGACCCAGCTCGAAGCCGGCAAAGTGGAAAGTACCTGTCTCACCAAACCATCTCTCAATCAAAGTTAGCACCAAATATTGGTTCAGGCGGTTAGCCTGTAATCCCATAAATGTCCCAAATTTGATCTCCGCCAAGAAGACCCAATAAGATGGAGCCGCCCACTGTATAGTATTGAAAGTTAGATGAACGGCCCCTTTGAAAGATGTATCCACTCGAGGAGGAGGCAAGTGCTATCGAGAGTAGACACTGGGGTGGTAGGCGAGGTCCCCCAATAGAAGAATGTCTGGTATCTCCAAATCTCCCAAGTTGGCATTTGTCTGCCTATGTCTCAAAGAAGCCCTCCCATAACTGGTCACACGGTCTCTGAGGCTTGGTGCCTCCTCCTTTGCATCTATGTCTCCCTCAAAAGCCTGCTCAACGAGAGGAAAGGGGTTGACTGGTGGCATACTCTCCCTCTTGCTTTGGCTAGAGGATGCTCAGCCAACTGATCTACGATTGCCTCTGGAGTGACTAGAGTTGCCCACCGAATCTGTACGAGCCCATTTCCCAGAGCGATGTCTCCTCTTAGAACCATTGTCATTTGCGTCTGCCATCCTAAAAGGTAAATCAAGGTAAGAACGTCAAAATACGGTATGTACAATAAAAAAGACAAGGCATATATAAAAAAATGAAATGATGAAAATGAAAGGAAGGAAATAATTCTTAAGAAGTTTCTTAACTTTTTTCTTCAAAAATTTCCTTCTCAAAATCAACTTTCGAAAGGTTTTCTAAATTTCTTTTTCAAAATTTATCTTCAAAAATCATTTTCAAAGTCAAGTCTCAAGGGCGTCAGTCAAAATCCATCTCAAAGTTTTTCTAATCTTGTTCTTTAAAAAGATATCCATTCCAATCAAGTTTAAGATTTTACAAAACTCTTACCCTCAAAAAATATTTTCCAAAATCAATTCTCAAAGATTTTCAAGGTCTCAATCCTCAAAAACTCTATCTTCCAAAATTTCTATCAATTTTAAGGCTTTCTAAACTCTTTCATCCAAGGACTTCATCAATTTCAAAATTTCAAAGCTCATTTTCAAAAGATTTCTCAAAGTTTTTCCTCAAAATTTTTATCTAAAATTCTATTTTAAAAAGCTTTCCTAAGTTTTCTTTCAAAAAAGTTTTTCTAAAAGACCCTCGAGTTTCTCGGGTCCTTCTCTGCCAAAAAGACCTCACATTCAAATGTTTTATCTCTTTTTTCTTAAAAAAGATTTCATATCAAAATTTCCAACTATTTCTTTACTTGAAAAATTTTCTCCCTGAGTTTCTCGGGGCCTTCTCTGCCAAATAGGCCCCACCCTCAAAGGTTTTATATCTTTTCTTCTTCAAAAAGATTTCATTTTGAAGATTTTCTAACTCTTTCCTTAATTTCAAAAAATTTCGGCAGAGTTCCATTTATAAATGGTCTCTACAACGCTCACAACACTACAACAAGACACAAACAGTGCACTTCACAATATCGCAATCACATAATACCAACACACACAAAACAATCTGTGCATATTTTGAAGATTTTCAAATTTTCAAGGACATGTTCTATTTTTCAAAAATCCAATCGTTTTCAAAATTATCACAAAATTTCTCAAAACTACTTCAAATATTTCTAAAAATATCCTCATATTTTTCTAAAATATCAAATTCTAACAGTTCCATGAATTTCTCAATTTTCTCCATTTTTCAAGCATTTTTCTATTTTTTGAAAAATCAAAAATTCAAAATTTTTTTAAAAAATCATGAAACTTCATACGGCTATTTAACATATTTTTCTAAGGCACATAGTATAAAAATCTAGCCAAAAAACCCAATACCCAAAGCTATAGGAGCATATTTTTAATTTCAGCAGAAAACCTCCTTATATAAACATGCAAAACTACCCAAATTCAGTCAAACAAGCGTCAGAATGCAAAAATAACTTCCCCAAAGTGTTCAAAACATATCAAAGCATCAGTTTTGTCTATTTAAAAGACTCAAACAGAGTTCTATACATCAAGATCAATACAAAATAAAAAACTCACCTCTTGGAGTTCTTCTACAAAATCTTCTTCTTTGGCGACTATTCTGGCAACAGTGACTACTTTTAGCAGCACTCTGAGGTCCCCAAAAGTTATTCCTTCAATGCTTCAGTCTCTCTTTTTGTAAAACACTTGAAGGAGCTCTCAACACTCAAAATTTCGAACAAGAAGTTTGTTGTTTTAAATTACAGGCCTAGCGCCATTCCTAGTGGCACCAAGGCATTTTTATGCTTGGCGCCACATCTGAAATCTAGGCAGCTTTGCCCTTTTCCTGTTAAAAGCCGATTTCAAGTGCCCCTTTGGTCCGAATGCCCATTTTCAAGTTCTAGTTGTAAGCACCCAATTTTTGACCGCTCGGCAGTCTACATTCCGTCTAGACTTGTTTTCAAGTCATTTTGGGTATATTCCAATCGAAACCAATTCTCTAGGTCCAAATTCCATCTTTCCATTGCTTCACGGGCCTGTCAGGCCCAAATAGAGGCAAAATGACCAAAATGCCCTTAGGGGCATTGTCCTTTCTTATTCCAATTCCAATCCCTCTCTCGAGACAGTTTATTCCTCGAGACGGTCTGAGTACCAAACTACTCACAAAACCGTTAGAGTAGCGGAAATACTCACAAAACCGTTAGAGTAGCGGAAATACTCACAAAACTGTTAGAGTAGCGGAAGTACTCATAAAACCGTTAGAGTGGCGGAAACACTCACAATCCAGGCACGTCTCTTCGGAGACGGTAAGACCCCTTTCCAATCCCTCTCTCGAGATAGTTTATTCCTCGGGACGGTCCCAATCCAGGCACGTCTCTTCGGAGACGGTAAGACCCCTTTCCAATCCCTCTCTCGAGACAGTTTATTCCTCGGGACGGTCCCAATCCAGGCACGTCTCTTCGGAGACGGTAAGACCCCTTTCCAATCCCTCTCTCGAGACAGTTTATTCCTCGAGACGGTCCGAGTAGCGAAACTACTCACCAAACCGTTAGAGTAGCAGAAATACTCACAAAACCGTTAGAGTAGCAGAAATACTCACAAAACCGTTAGAGTAGCAGAAATACTCACAAATCATCAACCCCATCTGAGTAGCGAAAATACTCCCAAATCATCAACCCCGTCTGAGTAGCGAAAATACTCAACCGTTAGAGTAGCGAAAATACTCACAAAACCGTTAGAGTAGTGAAAATACTCACGAATAGGTCGATATAGGGAATTGGCAACAAATCCCTATGTCACGACGACTGCCGTTAGAGTGGCAGAAACACTCAAAACCTAGGTCAACACCCGTGTCTGTTAGCTCACTTCGGTGAAAAATGACCAGACTACCCTTAGGACCTTTTCCGAGACTTTCCGATCAAGATGACCATTTTGCCCCTAAGCATCCGAATGCCCCGGGAACCACATCGGCTCTGGGTATCAAACCGGTAACCCCCTGAGACTAATTTTTATAGTATTCTCAATCTTCCTTTACCTTTCCGGATCATTCCGAGTCAGTTCTGGCCAACCCGGTACAAAATGACCGTTTTGCCCCTAGAGGGCCGGTCTCCTTCTTCGACCACACCGGCTCTGGGTATCAAACCAGTAATGTCGCGAGAATACTTTTTATAGTGTTCTCGACCTTCCTTTACCTTCCCGGATCATTCCGAGTCAGTTCCGGCCAACCCGGTACAAAATGACCGTTTTGCCCCTGGAGGGCCGGTCTCTTTCTTCGACCACACCGGCTCTGGGTATCAAACCGGTAATGTCCCGAGAATACTTTTTATAGTGTTCTCGACCTTCCTTTACCTTTCCGGACCATTCCGAGCAGTTTCGGCAAACCCGGTACAAAATGACCGTTTTGCCCCTGGTGGGCCGGTCTCCTTTTCCGACCACGCCGGCTCTGGGAACCAAACTGGCAACCTCCGGGAACATGCTGAATAATGTTTTCAGATCCCAAGTCTTCTTCCAGGATAATCCGAGTTTGTCCCGGCAGTTTCTTGGTCTGATTGATCGTTTTGCCCCTAAAGGCCCGGTCAACCTTTTCGACCCACCTTATCTTCATTTTTCAAGTCAAATACCTCCAGGACACTATTTTGAGTGTTCTTGCTCCTTTCTGGCCTTCCGGGTCATTCCCGGCTCCTTCAAATCATTCTCGGACTTTCCGGAGTCACTCCTAGTGAAGCCAGGCTAAAATTACATGGTAGTCACTAGTACAGGCGCCCAAATCTAGTCAAAGATACGTTGCTTGCCAACCTTAAACCTTTCTTAATTGGCTGGCGCCACTACTAGTGGCGCCAAGCCAAGAAATGGCCTGGCGCTAGTGTAAAGTTTGCCCTGGCGCCACTGCAACAGGCGCGAGGTTTGTCCTCCTTCTATAAATATAGAGCCTCATTCAACGTGAAAAGGGTCTGTAAACTTAACCTAAGAATCCTATATTTCGATATACAGAGCTCGAGCATCTCCTAAACCCTAGCCTCCCTAGGTTTTCCAAACCCTAGCCACTATACACAAACCCTAGCCTCCTATACACTCATACACTCTCCCATATACTCATACACTAGCCTTCAACCATCCTTTGAAGACTTGAAGAGCTGCCATCCAAAGCTTGAAGACAACTCTTGAAGGCTGAAGGTGAAGATCAAGACAAAGACCGAAGACCTAAGACCGAAGACAGCGCGGCGCGCAAAATAAAGAAGACATACGGTAGGCTTTCTCTTTAATTTTCTGTACTTCCCCCTCTCTCTTCTCTCTCCAACCCACTTGGGTTTTCTCTATTTTAATACTCCATCTCTTTCCCCCCCTTTCTTTGCATGCTTGAAACAAGGGGATTCCCAGTCCATGTGTAGGATTGGGCTATTGGAGAGTCACCGTGTCGGGGGCTTTCTTCTAGTCTAACCAAAGACCACGTGAGTCCGGCCCCCTTGATTATGTGGTGAAGCCTTAACCTTGTATGTTCACGACCCCAAATTGCATTGTGCATATCATAGTCTTGCATCTTCCAAAAACCGTTTTCAAAGTTGTTTTTCAAATTGTTTTCAAACTTGTTTTCAAAATTGCATCAAAATCTCTTTTTCGAAAACTTGTTTTCAAAACCACAATTCTAGGGTGATTCTAGTTTTTCCATGGCTAGGGTTGCTTTAGGAAAGTGTTATATTAAAAGTGACCTTTTGGTCTATATTTTCAAACCTTGTTTTCAAAACCACTTTCTTAATGTGGTTCTAGTCCTCTTATGGCTAGAATCGCTTTAGGAAAGTGAGATGTTTTTATACTTTCCAAAAACTCTCTCTTTTCAAAAATCTCTTCCTAAAAATCTCTTTTTCAACATACTTTCCTAAAACTTTCCTCTCCAAAATTGTTTTCAAAAACTCCCCTCCAAAATCTATTTTTCAAAACCCCCTTTTCCAACTCCTTTCCAAAACTCTCTCTTTTAAAAATTCACTTTCTAAAAATGCTCCCTAAAAATCTTTCCAAAAACTCTGTTTTCCAAAATCTTACTTCTAGAAATTTCCCTCTAGGATTTTCCTTCTAAAATCTACGTTTCTAAAAACGCACTTTCCAAAAACTCGTTCCTTAGAGCCCAAGTCAAGCCCTAGAACCCACTATTAGGAAACCCTAATTTTCTTTCCAAAAACATGGTTTTCAAACTTTGCCCCAAACCTAGGTTTCCAAAACCTCTAGTTTTCACATCCAAACTATACATGTTTCCAAAACCTCTTTTCTACATCAAAACTATAATTTTCCAAACCTAGGGTTTCTAGAATCTCCCTTTCCAAATCCTTGCCAAATCCTATCTTCTCTTTAGGAAACCAAATCAAATCTTCCCGTTTAGGAAATTAGACCCAGTTCTCCGTTTTGGAAACAAAACCAAATCCAATCCCTCCCAAATCCAAATCTTTCCTAATTCAAATCCTTCCTAAACTTCCACTTTCCTAAACCTTAAGTTTCCAAAACTTGAACATAAAAATCTTTCCTAAATTTTGAAACTCAACTTTCAAATTTTCCCTAATTCAACCCTTTCTTAATTCTACCCTCTTTTCAAATCTTAACTTCTTAAACCTAAGTTTTCAAACCTTTCCTAAACTTAAGCCTTTCCTAATTTCAAGACTTTCTAAAATTCAAACTCTAAAACTTTCTAAATCCTAAACTTTCTAAATTTCAAATCTTTCTAAAATTCTAAGCTTCCTAAATTCAAAACTTTCTTAAGTTAAATCTTTCTAAACCCAAATCTTTCTAAACTCTTAAACTTTCCAAAACTTCAACATCTTTCCAAATGTAAGACTTTTCTAAACTCAAAGCTTTCTTAATTTAAGATTTTCTTAAGTCGAAACTTTCTTAATTCAAACATTTCCTAAACTGAAAACTTTTCTTTTTCAAACCTTTCCTAAAACAAAACTTTCTTATTTTCAAAACTTCTTTGTTTTCAAAACTTTCAAAAATCAAAACTTCCCTTTTTCAAACATTTCTAAATTTGAAATTTTCTTAATTCAAAACTTTTCTAATTTCAAAACTTTCCTAAGTTGAAACTTTCCTAAACGAAAACTTTCCTAATTCACAACTCAGAACTTTCCAAATTCGAAGCTTTCCTAAATCGGGCCTTTCCTAATTCAAACCTTTCCTAAATCCATTCTTTCTTAATCTCAAGTCTTTCCTAGGTCTCCTATCTTTCCTAAGTCTAGGTTTCCTAAAACCAGGTCTTTCCAAAATCTATCTCTTCAAATCAAAGTCCAATCTTCTCAATTTCAATTTTAATCTCCTCTTCTAATTTAAAGTCAAATTCAATTTTCAATTCAATCACTTTTCAAATCAAACCTTCTATTTTCAATCAGACTCCGGTCTGAACTACGACTGACCTGATTCCCCCAAAGGGATATGTAGGCAACCTTCATAGGTGCGGTCACAATACTTTTTAAACTTTCAATTCCACCCTCGTGGGTGCGGTTTTCAAAATCTTTTCAAATCTCAAATTCCCATCTACTTTCAAACTTTCTATTTTCAAATTTTTATTTCCAAATTTTCAAACTTTCCAATTTCAAATTCTATCTCTTCAAATCTATTTTCAAATCAAATTCCCTTCAACTTTATTTCCAAATCTATTTTTCAATTTTCTCTTGTTTTGCACTTGCATATCATGCATCATGTTAGTTTTCAAATGTTGTTTTCCTAAAGTGAGTTTTCCTACCCCACCTTAATGTTGTTTTCCAATTTCAAATGTTGTTTTGCACTTGCATATCATGCATCATGTTTAGTTTTCAAATGTTGGTTTCCTGAACATGTTTATACTGTTATAATGCTTGTCTAACTTTCATGCATGCATGTTTACTTCAATTGTACTTTCTCTCCTTATACTTTTTGTATATTCATGTTCATGCATTCAATATTCCATGTCAAGACAAGAGTTCCAAGTAACTCAAGTCACTGCATTCTCATGCATATGATCAACCCATTGAGAGTGACACCAACGTCACTCTCCCTTGCATTGAACCTACCCAAACCCTAAGGGTTCCCGCGTAACCCTAAGGACTCATTGCATGCATCCCGGTTCATTCCATAAGAGGGGCCCCTATCCCTCTATGCTCACGGAGATAGGATTGCCAAGAAGACAAGGGGCAATCAATCAACAAGGTCTCTCAGCGACCTCTTCGACATCAAATCCAAGGAAGGCGAATCCAAAGACTCAAGAATAGTTTAGGATCTCCCTTTGTAAAAGTAGATAGGTGGAAGTCCAAAGGAAAATGTTCCCCCTCCCCCTATTAAAATGTATTTCAATTCTTTTGTATCTCAAACCCAGAATTTAATGTACTTCTTTATTTTTATGAATGAATGCATGAATGGCTGAAGGTTCCCACCTGACAGTAAAGTGTCTGCATACAGGGGCAAACCCCCTATCTCCAAAAGTGAGCCAATACATCATGTTTAGTCTCCCTCTCAAGCAGGGGCAACCCTAGGACATGCATTGCATAACGTTTTCTAAAAACCAAAAACTAACTTGTGACTTGTGTTTTTGTCTTTTTCTTTATTTTTTTATTTTTTTATTTTTTTATTTTTTTTATTTCTTTTTATTTCTATTTACAGAAGTCACCTTGCACTGAGTCAACATTGCTCCCAAGAAAGTGCAACATCCACCTAGGGATCTTATTATCACTCGGCACAAAGCATCATTGATGGCTGCTAACCCTGAAGAATCCTCTCAAGTCTCTCGAGAGGAAGTTAATGAAATGAGGACTAAGATGGATGAGATGCTTAAACTCATTCAAACTCTGGCCATGAAGGATACTACTGCGGTCCCGTCATCATCAATGACTTCATCTAAAGACCTTGAACCCGCTAATCCGAGGATCTTGCTTCAGTCTGACAATGCTGGGAAAACCAAAGAAGATGCCAAAAGGGTCAATACTGAAGAAAAGGAGACCATATTGCTTTCACCTGTTACGAAGAAGGCCCCTCTAGACCCTCTCAGTCTGAAAATCCAAGGGTTGGAGGATTCGTTGCGAAGTCTCCATGGCCATGATGCTTACGGATTCACTTCCTATGATGAGCTATGTTTCTTCCTTGACCACCCGAGGCCTGCTAAGTTTAAGATGCCTGACTTCCAGAAGTACGACGGTATCGGTAACCCCGTTGCTTATCTTCGTCTATATGCTGGAGCGCTTAGTGGACATGGCAACGACCCGAAGCTCCTTATGCAGTTATTCCAACATAGCCTCACCAGGTCGGCTCTACAATGGTTCTCTCGTCTGGACTTAAGGAAGATCACAACCTGGATGGAGCTAGTCAATGCATTCAAAGCCCAATACTGTCACAACATCAACCTCATTTCTGATCGATGGTCCTTGATGACGATGAGCAAGGGTGAGAAGGAAAGCTTTAAAGCCTATGCCCTGAGATGGAGGGAGGCCGCTGCACAAGTAAACCCCCCGCTGGAGGAGAAGGAGTATGTGCAACTATTTGTACATACTTTTTAGGGTATATTTTACGAGAAGCTCTGCATAAGCGTGGGAAAAAGCTTCTTTGAGCTCATCATGCAGGGAGAGATGGTAGAAAACGGCCTCAAGACAGGAAGAATCACAGATCCCTATGCCAAGACCGGAGAAAATACTACCAACATAGCCAAGAAGGTGGCTACTACAAAGGGCACGATCAGGAAGGAAAATGAAGTGTCTGCTATTTTGCCTAGCCAACCACCTCAATACCGACCTCTGCTCCAATCACCCCAGGTCCTGCCCTTACCCACCTTGACCATGCCTGCTCCAACCCCAAATTATGGTCCCGCTGGGGCACGACCCAACTTCAATAGACCTGCTCGACGTATCCGCACCTTCGACGCCTTAGCTTGCACCCAAACCGAGGCCTACTATAGCCTTCTAAAGAACAACATCTAGAAGCTCGTCCCTGCTCGTCCGTTGCCAAGCCCTCTACCCCCAACCTTTAATGCTGCCCTTACATGTGAATATCATTCAGGTGGCCAGGGGCATGACACCGAAAGCTGCTTTGCTCTCAAGCACAAGATCCAAGACCTGATCGACAATAAGACCATTGATCTGCAGCCAGTAAAACCTGCTCCCACTCCCAATGTGACTGCTAACCCTCTGCCAGATCACACCGTCAATATGATACTAGTAGAAATGGAGGGCGAGGGATTGTTTGACGAGCCCGAAGTCGAGGATTACGAGGACGATTGGGAGACCGAAGAAGAAGATGACTGGGAGGAGCATCTCCCATTATGTCCAATCTATCTCCATAACCCTGATGAAGTGCCTGATGCTTTTGACTGGCCCATTGAGGAGCCAATGTTCCTGGGAGATGAGACTACTGAAAACATGGTTACTGATGGATGGGGTGCTGAGTTTCTGTATCCGAAATATGCTGCGGCCAAACGTCATTTGCTAGAGAGTCATTGGCCTACCAATGAGTACAACTATGAAGAAATGAGCTGGAGGATAGAGAAGCCAAGGGCACAAGCAGAGCCATTCGAATTGGAAGGGGGTGAGCTGGTTACCCTGTTTACAGAAGAACCCGCTACACAAAACAAGAAGGAGGCTGACAACCGCATCAACAGTGTCAATGCCTGTGGAGCTCTAGGGGAAGCTTTTGCTTATCTCGCCTTGGCAGAGGATCCGGGTCACGAATGGAGCGTCGAAGATGTGGGGATTGTCCCAAGGCCGTACTAAAAATGGGTTTCTTGCACAAGCGTACAAGAGAGGGGTGGTTTCACCCACTTTCTTTCTATCCCTTTTACTTATTGTTTTTAAATTAACGTTTACATTTTCTTATTGCCTAAGAACCTTATGCTTTTCGTAAAAAAAATAATAATAATCAAATGACAATCTTTTATTCCATTGCTGTTGTCTTGTCTTCCCTGGGAATAGTGACTACTTTCTACGCAAGGGGCATGGTTTGTCTTATGGAATGATCCAACTTGAAGGGATGATAGCATGAGTTAACCACTCGCCAAATGACCAGCCTTCCATAGAGAGAGAGAATAAAGACGAGCGAGGACACTACCCAAAGGCAGCACTTGCAAGACTCTGAGGCTAAGCAATGTGTGGCCAGTTTATCAAGAGGAAGAGGAGCCATCTTTCATTCCCCCACATATAAAGAATAAATAACTGAATAAATAACTAAATGTGCTCATATTCCCTTTGCTTAACCCTTAGTGCCTCGCGGAAAGCGAAAATTTTCTTTGTTAACCTGATCCAAGACTGTCCTCCCCACACTGGGGCAGACAATAGTAACAAACTCTAGGAGTAGTGTCTACCTCTACCATGCTAGCATAGTGTTGAAAAACTTTATGGATCAAGCAATCTAATTCAAAGTGAAGAGAGGCTCTCATTTTATTCCCATACAGTCAAAAGTAACCCCTTGCCAAACCCGTTGAGCCACTTATCCTTTCTTAACAAAACCCCAACCTAGGGATCACCGCCCACACCAGGTATATTGAGCTACCAAGGGAAAAGGTTTAAGGGAAAAAGGGTTAAAGAATTGTTCGTTTCATAAAAGAAAAGAAAAGAAATAGAAAGGAAAAGCAAAAGAAAGGAGTTGCCAAGGAGCAAGAAGCCAAAAAAAAAAAAACCATGATTCTAAAGAAAGGCTTGAAGAAAATTATGAATGAGTTATCTTCGAAAGCATATAAGAAGATCAAATGAGAAGGAAGTCATGTCTCTCTCAAAAAGGTACATGGAAAGGGTGAAAGAACGAGGTCATTGTCACCCTGAGAAGTATATGGTCAAAGGCAAGAAGGAAATTTAAAGGTGATCCTAGGTTACAAGAAAACCCAGTAGAAACAATAGGTTTGAGCCTTTACCCTTTCTGGCAAAACCCCGAAACCATGGCCTACATTTCAACCCTATTAAAGTCCCCTCTGATTGAAAATAGATTGCTTGATCTAAATGAGTTAGATACGCAGCCAAAGCTAAAAAAAAAAAAAAAAAAAAAAAAAAGATGCTAATCCTACTGGAAAATGATTAATAACAGTTTGGATCTAAACCTTACTGAACACAACATTGAATTTGAGCCTACATATCCCGTTGTTTCTAAAACCCCATAACCTAGCCTGCATTACGGTCCTAAACAAAGTCTTCTTGGATTGAAATGACTGGTCACTTATCACTCTGCCAAAGGTCAAGTAAGTTGTTGCTAAAACCCCGAGAGTCGAGAGTCTCAGCCCAATAACCCTATACACTAACCCTAGGATAGAAAGTTGGGGGGCAGTCAAGAGGTTGAGAAAGGTGCGAAGTATTATCATCCAATCAAGGTAGGATTGAGCCAAAAGAGAGGCTAAACCCCCGAAGAGGAGGGAGTTACCATTCCCAAGGCTACAAGTCTAACAGCACCCTGTGTCATTCTATTAACATATTTCTAACTTGTGCATATACTAAAAAAAAAAATAATAAAAATAAAATAAAATAATAAAAATAAAAAATCAGCATGAGCTTTGCATATATAGGACATAACTCCCTGTAGAAATAGAAGTCACCAATATCAATTCATGTAATAAATATATAACATCATCATACATCACATGCATCTAATCATATGCCTAGCTGTAAAGATCATAAATGTATCTGTTTATCCATGCATCTAAGTACCATAAACATTCGTTTTTGTACAAAATATCAGAATAAAACTGTTTAACATAAATACAACTTAAGGACCAGGGGCAAAAGAGGATCAAAGTCTCCACAAGGGGCATCTATCACAGGTCAAAGTCGATGTCATCTGGATCAAAATCCCCGAAGCCCGGCATCGGAGGAGGTGGATAACTACTTGAAGCACCACCATCCTATAAGGAAGATAGAACCAAAATCAGCCGCAAGCAAAAGGAGCTAAGCAACAGTAGAGCAATGAGGAGCAAAAAGAGAATAACTTACCCCCCCCCCCCACCACCCATCTGAGATAACCGAGCCGTCAGGGAAGCTACCTCGGCCTGGTACTGGTCCCGCTCCATCTGGTACCGATCTCTCTGGTCTCTCACAGCAGTAAACTCGGCCTGGGGCACATATCCTCTAGCACGGCGCCATAGGTCAACCACCTCCTAGCCAACAGCATACTCGCCGACTACTACCTTAAACTGGGTGAAGGCACCAACCGAATGGGCTCCAAAGTGCGCAACGTAATCCGTATCCGGAGGAAGCAAGAACTCGGCACCTAGCTAGCGCTCTTGGTAGGGGATGGGCACTCCGGCCACCAGGGCTCCAAACATATACTCTGGTGGAGCTCCTGCTGATCGAAACTCCTCATGAAACTGCCGCCAGTGTCGCTCTCCAAGGTAGGACTCCCAGGTGTCATCACTGAGAAAAACAGCTCTCGACAAGGACAACGGGACAAGGTACCAGACTGTCTCGTAATGGACTAATCCAATGAAGGGCCGCCAGGTCACATCCCTCGCCTCAATCAACTCCAGGTTAGCCCAGAGCATCACGAAGTCAGTAATCTCCGATCGCTGGGCTACCCAGTCACGAGCCCACCTCAAAGCACGAGGATAGAGATCATCCTCAACAACTGCAGGACGATGCACCGGCAGGTACTCGTAACTCCACCAGACAAGGAAGGGCCAAAAGCTAGTCATGCTGCCCCAACGAGAAGAAGTCTGGACCCGCATCGATTGAAGAAAGCAGCCAAAAGAAAAGGACCCCCAGTCCAACTCAGACAAAGCTCCCAAATCAGCTACTATACTCACCAAACGACACGGCACGAGTGACTTGTTGTTGTTGTAGAAGCAGCTAAAGATGATATACAACACAAGTCGCCGTCTTATGATGTCCCACCGGGCAGGCGATGGCTCGGTAGCAAAAGTATGCTCTCCCTGACTAATCCAAGAGACTGGGAAGGCAGAACGCTCAGACTGAGGCAAGTCCAACAACAAACAGGCCTCGTCCCTGCTGACCGGGTGCAAGGTGATCCGCCGGCCGACAAAGGAGAGTCCTGTAATAATCGCCCAATCTAAAGGAGTGGGGCCTAACTCGAAGCCGACAAAATGGAAGGTCCCAGTCTCCCCAAACCACCTCTCAACAGGCGCCAGTACCAAATGCCGGTTCAGGCGGTTAGCCTGTAATCCCATAAAGGCGCCAAACCCAATCTCTGCCAAGAAGGCGCGGTATGATGGGGCAGCCTGCTGCATGGTTACAAAAACTTGATGAATAGCCCCTCGGAAAGCTGTATGTACCCGCGGAGGTGGCAAATGCTATTTGGAGTATACACTAGGATGATAGGCCAGAGGCCCGAGTGGTGGGACATCTGGTATCTGCAGATCTCCCAAGTCGGCGTTTGTCTGCCTATGCCTGGAAGAAGCTCTCCCATAGCCGGTCACCTGATCTCCAAGGCCCGGTACCTCCTCCTCGGCATCAATCTCCTCGGCAAAAGTCTGCTCAACCAGAGGAAAAGGGTCGACAGGTAGTCTACTCCCCTGCCCGCTCTAGTTGGATGAGGATCGTCCGGTAGATCGTCGACTACCTCTGGATCGGCTAGAACCGCCAGCAGAATCTGTCCGGGCCGCCTTCCCCGAGCGGCGCCTCCTCTCAGAACCGTCACCACCTGCGTCTGCCATCCTGAAAAGGTAAGCCAAGGTAAGTGATGTTAATATACCATCCATGCAGTTTAAATAACAGTAAAATAAAACAAACAAATAACACAAAATAAATAAAGGATTTTGAATAACAAATCAAAAACAAAATTTTCACACATCTTGGTTTTCCAACTCCAAATCACATCTCAAGGGTTCTCTGCCATTTCCCTCCAAAAAAATTTTATTTCTAAGATTTTAACCAACTCTTTCCATAATTTCTAAAAAAAAAAATTTCGGCAGAATCCCGTTGTCGCGCCCAGATTTTTCGCACTTGAGGAATACTCACACAAGCGGGAAAAATGCTGTACTCTCTCGTTAGAACTCACCCTCCTACAAGAATGAGTGCGACTAGGTTTGAATTGAAAATAAGTTTGAATAAAGGGCTTTTGAAAAGGATTCCACCTAACTTGATTAAGGTGAGTTAGGTCACCTAAAAACTAAGAATAATCCGAAGACTACACTTAGGGTTTTTAAAAAACGATTTTGAAAATATCTCCTAAAGAGAGGGTTTTTAGGAAAACAGGTTGTTTGGCAACCTTTGGAAAATATTTAGCCATTTTTGAAAAAATAACTCCTTTTGGTGTTTGAAATCAGTGATCCTAAGTTCGGAGGTTGGTTACGTGTAGGGAAGACGCACTAAGCTATCACCCTACCCCGCCCTTTCGGTACCTACATGTCAATCTACCCTAGATTCACCTATGAGAGTCTTTAACCAACTATAGTTCAATCCTATTCACTTTAGAAAAACAATATTTGAAAAATATGATGCATGATATGCAAGTGTAAAATAAGAGAATTGAAAAATAGATTTGAAAAGAGATTTGAAGAGATAGAATTGAAATTGAAAAGTTTGAAAATTTGGAAATAGAAATTTGAAAATAGAAAATTTGAAATTGGAATTTTGAAAATAGATTGGAATTTGAGATTTGAAAAGATTTTGGAAACCGCACCCATGAGGGTGGAATTGAAAGTTTGAAAAGTATTGTGACCGCACCTATGAAGGTTGCCTACGTATCCCTTTGGGGGAATCAGGTCAGTCGTAGTTCGGACCGGAGTCCGATTGAAAAGAGATTGACTTGGAAAGAGAAATTGGATTGGAAGAAAGAGATTGAATTGAAAATTGGATTTGACTTGAGATTAGAAGAGGAGATTGGAAATTGAAATTGAGAGGATTGGACTTTGATTTGAAGAGATAGATTTTGGAAAGACTTGGTTTTAGGAAACCTAGACTTTGGAAAGATAGGAGACCTAAGAAAGACTTAAGATTAAGAAAGATCAGATTGAAATGTTGGATTTGGAAAGATCTTGAAAGATTTGAAAACTTGGAATTTAGAAAAAATTTATATTAGGAAAGTTTCGAATTAGGAAAGTGTCATTTTTGGAAAAGTTTCAAGACTAGGAAAATTTTAGGTTTAGGTAAGTTTTGAAATTAGGAAAGTTTTAGGTTTAGAAAAATTTCATTTTTGGAAAGTTTTGGAATTAGGAAAGGTTAGAATTAGGAAAGTTTGGAATTAAGAAAGTTTTGAATTTAAAAAAAAAACCTTAGATTTAGGAAGATGTTGAAGTTTAAGAAAGTTTAGAAATTTAGAAAGATTTAGGTTTAGAAAGATTTAACTTAAGAAAGTTTTGAATTTAGGAAACTTTGGATTTGAAAAGATTTGAAATTTAGAAAGTTTTAGAGTTTAGAAAGATTTAAGATTTTAGAAAGTTTTAGAGTTTTAGAAAATCTTGAAATTAAGAAAGGTTTGAATTTAGGAAAGGTTTAAAAGCTTGAATTTAGAAAGTTAAGATTTGGAAAGGGGGTTGAATTAGGAAAGGGTGGAATTAGGAAAGATTTTTATGTTCAGGTTTTTGGAAACTTACGGTTTAGGAAAGTGAAGTTTAGGAAGGATTTGAATTAGGAAAGATTTGGATTTGGAAGGGATTGGATTTGGTTTCTAAAAGAAAAGATTTGATTTTGTTTTCAAAAATGGAGGATGGGATCTAGTTTTCTAAACGGGGAGATTTGAGTTGGTTTCCTAAAGGAAAGATAAGATTTGGCAAGGATTTGGAAAAGGAGATTCTAGAAACCCTAGTTTTGAAAAAATATAGTTTTTGACGTAGAAAATAGGTTTTGGAAACATGTATAGTTTGAATGTGAAAACAAGAGGTTTTAGAAACCTAGGTTTGGGCAAAGTTTGAAAACCATGTGTTTGGGAAGAAAATTAGGGTTTCCTAATTGCGAGTTCTAAGACTTGACTTGGGCTCTAAGAAAAGAGTTTTTGGAAAATGTGTTTTTAGAAACGTAGATTTTAGAAGGAAAATCCTAGAGGGGAATTTCTAGAAGGGAGATTTTGGAAAAGAGAGTTGTTGGAAAGATTTTTAGGGAGCGTTTTTAGAAAGTGAATTTTTAGGAGAGAGAGTTTTGGAAAGGAGTTGGAAAAGGGGGTTTTGAAAAATAGATTTTGGAGGGGAGTTTTCGAAAACAATTTTGGAGAGGAGAGTTTTAGGAAAGTATGTTGAAAAAAGGATTTTTAGGAAGAGAGACTTTTTGAAAAGAGAGTTTTTAGAAAGTATGAAAACGTCTCACTTTCCTAAAACGATTCTAGCCATAAGAAGGCTAGAACCACTTTAAGAAAGTGGTTTTGGAAAACAATAAGATTTGAAAATATAGATAAAAAAGGTCACTTTTAATGTAACAATTTCCTAAAGCAACCCTAGTCATGGAAAGGCTAGAATCACCCTAGAATTGTGGTTTTGAAAATAAATTTTTGAAAAAGAGATTTTGATGCAATTTTGAAAACAAGTTTGAAAACGTTTTGAAAAACAACTTTGAAAACGGTTTTTGGAAGATGCAAGACTATGATATGCACAATGCAATTTGGGGTCGTGAACATACAATGTTAAGGCTTCACCACATAATCAAGGGGGCCGGACTCACGTGGTCTTTGGTTAGACTAGAAGAAAGTCCCCGACACGGTGACTCTCCAATAACCCAATCCTACACATGGACCGGGAATCTCCTTATTTCAAGCATGCAAAGAAAGGGGGGGGGGAAGAGATGGGGGATTAAAATAGAGAAAACTCAAGTGGGTTGGAGAGAGAAGAGAGAGGGGGAAGTACAGAAAATTAAAGAGAAAGCCTACCGTATGTCTTCTTTATTTTGCGCGCCACGCTGTCTTTGGTCTTCGGTCTTTGTTTTGATCTTCACCATCAGTCTTCAAGAGTTGTCTTCAAACTTTGAATGGCAGCTCTTCAAGTCTTCAAAGGATGGTTGAAGGCTAATGTATGAGTGTATGGGGGAGTGTATGAGTGTATAATGGTTAGGGTTTGGGAAAACCTAGGGAGGCTAGGGTTTTGGAGGTGCTCGAGCTCTGTACATCGAAATATAGGATTTTTAGGTTAAGTTTGCAGACCCTTTTCACGTTGAATGAGGCTCTGTATTTATAGAAGGAGGACAAACCTAGCGCCTGTTGCAGTGGCGCCAGGGCAAACTTTATACTGGCGCCACTAGGAGTGGCGCCAGGCCATTTTTTGGCTTGGCGCCACTAGTAGTGGCGCCAGCCAATTAGGAAAGATTTAAGGTCGGCAAACAACGTATCTTTGACTAGATTTGGGCGCCTGTACTAGTGACTACCATGCAATTTTTAGCCTGGCTTCACTAGGAGTGACTCCGGAAAGTCCGGGAATGATTTGAAGGAGCCGGGAATGACCCGGAAGGCCGGAAAGGAGCAGGAACACTCAAAATAGTATCCTGGAGGTATTTGACTTGAAAAATGAAGATAAGGTGGGTCGAAAAGGTTGACCGGGCGTTTAGGGGCAAAACGGTCAATCAGACCAGGAAACTGCCGGGACAGACTCGGATTGCCCTGGAAGAAGACTTGGGATCTGAAAACATTATTCAGAATGTTCCTGGAGATTGCCGGTTTGATTCCCAAAGCTGGCGTGGTCGGAAAAGGAGACCGGCCCACTAGGGGCAAAACAGTCATTTTGTACCGGGTTCGCCGGAACTGACTCGGAATGGTCCGGAAAGGTAAAGGAAGGTCGAGAACACTATAAAAAGTATTCTCGGGATATTACCGGTTTGATACCCAGAGCCGGTGTGGTCAAAAAACGAGACCGGCCCTCCAGGGGCAAAACGGTCATTTTGTACCGAGTTGGCCGGAACTGACTCGGAATGATCCGGAAAGGTAAAGGAAGATTGAGAATACTATAAAAAGTAGTCTCAGGGGGTTACCGGTTTGATACCCAGAGCCGGTGTGGTTCCCGGGGCATTCGGATGCTTAGGGGCAAAATGGTCATCTTGACCGGAAAGTCTCGGAAAAGGTCCTAAGGGTAGTCTGGTCATTTTTCACCGAAGTGAGCTAACAGACACGGGTGCTGATTTGGGTTTTGAGCGTTTCCGCCACTCTAACGGCGGTCGTCGTGACACAAGGATTTGTTGCCAAATCCCTATATCGACCTATTCGTGAGTATTTCCGCTACTCTAACGGTTTTGTGAGTATTTTCGCTACTCTAACGGTTGAGTATTTCCGCTACTCGGACAGGATTAATGATTTGGGAGTATTTCCGCTACTCTAACGGCTTGGTGAGTAGTTTCCCTACTTAGACCGTCTCAAGGAATAAACTATCTCGAGAGAGGGATTGGAAAGGGGTCTTACCGTCTCCAAAGAGACGTGCCTGGATTGGGACCGTCCGGAGGAATAAACTGTCTCGAGAGTGGGATTGGAAAGGGGTTTTACCGTCTTGAAAGAGACGTGCCTGGATTGAAACCGTCTCGAGGAATAAACTATCTCGAGAGTGGGATTGGAAAGGGGTCTTACCGTCTCTGAAGAGATGTGCCTTGATTGGAACCGTCTCGAGGAATAAACTGTCTCGAGAGTGGGATTGGAAAGGGGTCTTACCGTCTCCGAAGAGACGTGCTTGTATTGTGAGTGTTTCCGCTACTCTAACGGTTTTGTGAGTAGTTTTGCTACTCGGACCGTCTCGAGGAATAAACTGTCTCGAGAGAGGGATTAGAATTTGAATAAGAAAGAACAATGCCCCTAAGGGCATTTTGGTCATTTTGCCTCTATTTGGGCCTGACAGGCCCGTGAAGCGATGGAAAGACGAAATTTGGACCTAGAGAATTGGTTTCGATTGGAATATGCCCACAATGACTTGAAAACAAGTCTGGACGGAGTGTAGACTGCTGAGCGGTAAAAAATGGGGTGCTTACAGTTGCCCCTCTTTTTCTGTCTTTGCTTGTCAAAGACAGAAAACGATAAGAGTAAGTGTCCCATGTTGACTGCGAGGCAGTCGGAGGGACGGACACTGGAAATCTTTCGACAACGGGGGTTGAAAACGGATAATGGGCCAAAAGGGCCTTCGAAAACGAGTTTTGGCGGGAAAAAGGGCAAAACTGCCCAGAATTTGGAGGGAATTCATTTTGACCTAAGACTTGAATTTTGAAATCTTGTTGGACAGAAAACTTAGAAAAATTTTGGAAAATTGCATTTTAGGAGACATTTTGGAGGTAAGAATTTAAGAACTCTTTCGGATTTGAAAAATTTTGAGATTGACAAGGATTTAAGATAGAAAACTTCAAAATTTGATAGAAATTTTGGAAGGAAAAATTTTTGAGTGAAACCTTGAAGATTTTTTTAAGGATTTATTTTGTCTAAGACTCTTTTGAAAGAAAAGTTTGGGGGGGCTAGGATTTGGAAAAGGGATTTTCTTGAAGAACTGAATCAGCAAAACTTAGGAGATAGATTGAAAAAGTTTGAGACCTGATTTTGAAAACGATTTTTGACCCTGATTTTCGAAGTAGAATTTGATTTTAAGAAGTGAAAATGAAAAAGAACTTTTGGAAAACAGAATCAGAAAACCTTTTGAAAACTAACTTTAGAAAGGAAATTTTAGAAGAAAGAATTTTTAAAAAAAAAAACTTTTGGAGGATAATAATAAGAAACCATTGGGAAACTGATTTTCGAAAAAGAACTTTTTGAAGAGAAAAAGTTAAGAAAATTTTTGAGAAATTTTTAAGGAACCTTTGATAGTGTATTTTAGAAAAGAAACTTTGAATGAAAAGTCTAAGAAACTTTTAGGTTGGTCTGAATAGGATGTAAATGGAAGTTGTGCCATTCATTATTACTTTGTGTTTCACCTTTGGTTATTATCATTATTATTTTTTTGTAGCTTTTATTTCTTCATCTTTTGAACTGCATATATCGAATTCTAATACCTCTTACCTTGACTTACCCTTCAGGATGGCGGGCGCAGGCGATGAGGGTTCTGAGAAGAGTCACTGCTTCGAGAAGATGGCCCGAACAGATTCTTGTCGGCAGCCCCAGCCGCTCCAGGGGTAGTCAGCACTTTGCCAATCGAGCACCTTCTAGCTAGGGTGGGAGGGGGAAGTAGGCCTCCAGATGACCCCTTCCCTCCGTTGAGCCAACCCTCGAGGATGAGATGGACATTGAGTTTTTCCACTTTTGACTTTTCGGATGGCCGACGCTATTTTGAGCTGACCACGGGTTTGGTATGACGGGCATCATTCAGATGAGCAAGACATTTTTGTTGGTCCTTTGGTTGCATGGCTTCTCTCCTGTTAGTGTAGCTTGCTTTTTGATAGTGGTTCCCACCTGACCTGTCTTTCTTCCATTTTGGGAAATGTGAGCTTGCCCCCTACTCCCCATCAGTATGGCTTCCTCCTGGGTCTTCGAGAAAATTTGGCTGACATTATGGGACCCACTTTTCCTTATGGCTGCATCATAGTTGTCTCGTCTCAGCTTGGATTCCGTGTGCAGTCTTTTCTTTTGATCTCCTGCCCCTAGTTTTCTTATGTCCCAATGAAGCTCTTGTTCTCACATTCTGAGTTTGCGACGCATAGGAGAGCTCATTCAGGGGGTTGACATACTTCTCAAGAATTGTCCATTTCTCCATGATAGCCCTAGCTCTGTTTCTCTTGAACTTGTTGATGTTTCCATGAGGGGGTGACTCGGCTGGCCGTTGATTGCGTGCGTTGCTCGCCAGGATTCGTGAAGGACACTCATATGCTCCTATGGTTGTAGGACAGACCTTCGTGAGCCTTACTAGACTTTGGCAGGGGGGCGATGCTCATTATTGGGGATGTGCTTCATTACTCCAGCTTTAGGTGGTCGGACACTTATTCACTACCACTCTTTCAAAGTCGTTTGATTGGGGAGGTCGAGGGTGGGCCATTGCCCCATTCTCTGTTTCTTATTGGTCATGGAAATCTGAGCTTTCTGAGGTGTGAGCCGGTACTAGAGATATCTGAGGGGTGGCTTTAGCTCCTTTTTATGTTTTGCCTTGTTCATTGTTTCCAATTTGAGAGAGACAGAAAGATAAAGAGTGAGTTTTTGTGCAAAAATAGTTTAAAAATGCCCTAGTAAGGGGTATCATCATTTTTTATGATGATTGCCCATGGGATTAAATGCATGATCTATTTTTTATGAATGCACATGTTTATACAGGAATTGAATTGAATGCATATACTACTTTTTTTTTTATGAATGCACAGGTTCACACAGAAGTGAAAATGAATGCATGTTATACTTTTGGATAATGCACATACAGGATTAGAATTAAATGCAATGTCCCCCATTTTGTAATGACTGCACCGATTTATGTAAGAATTTAATTAAAATACATTACCCACTTTCTTATAAATAAACAGGTTCATGCAGGAGTGTGTCGCACCCAGATTTTTCGCACTCGAGGAATACTCACACAAGCGGGAAAAATGTTGTACTCTCTCGTTAGAACTCACCCTCCTAGAAGAATGAGTGCGACTAGGTTTGAATTGAAAACAGGTTTGAATAAAGGGCTTTTTGAAAAAGATTCGAAGTCGCCACCTAACTTGATTAAGGTGAGTTAGGTCACCTAAAAACTAAGAGTAATCCGAAGACTACACTTAGGGTTTTGGAAAATGATTTTGAAAATATCTCCTCAAGAGAGGGTTTTTTAGAAAACAGGTTGTTTGGCAACCTTTGGAAAACATTTAGCCCTTTTTTGAAAAATAACTCCTTTTTGGTCTTTGAAAACAGTGATCTAGGTTCGGAGGTTGGTTACGTGTAGGGAAGACGCACTAAGCTATCACCCTACCCCGCCCTTTCGGTACCTACATGTCAATCTACCCTAAATTTACCTATGGGAGTCTTCAACTAACTAATGGTTCAACCCTATTCACTTTGAAAAACAATGTTTGAAAACTAATTTAGCATGATGCATGATATGCAAGTGCAAGATGAAAGAATTGGAAAATAGAAATTGATTTGAAAAGAAGTTGATTTGATTTGAAAATAGATTTGAAAAGATGGAATTGAAATTGGAAACTTTGAAAACTTGGAAATAGGAAATTGAAAATTGAAATTTTGAAATTGAAATTTGAAAATTGATTGGAATTTGAAATTTGGAAAGATTTTGGAAACCACACCCATGAGGGTGGAACTGAAAGTTTGAAAAGTATTGTGACCGCACCTATGAAGGTTGCCTACGTATCCCTTTGGAGGAATCAGGTCAGTCGTAGTTCGGACAAGAGTCCGATTGAAAAGAGATTGATTCGAAGAGAGAGATTGGATTGGAAGAAATAGATTGAATTGAAAATTGGATTTGATTTGAGATTGGAAGAGGAGATTGAAAATTGAAATTGAGAAGATTGAATTTTGATTTGAAAAGATAGATTTGGACTTGTTTTAGAAAGATGAAGGTTTAGGAAACCTAGACTTAGGAAAGGCTTGACTCGACTTGGAAGGTTTAGGAGATTAGGAAAGGTTGGATTTAGAAAATGTTCGAATTAGGAAATGTTTAATTTAGGAAAGTTTCGAATTAGGAAAGTTTCATTTTTGGAAAGTTTTGAAATTATGAAAGTTTCGACTTAGGGGAGTTTTAAAAAAATTGGAAAGTTTTGTTTCAAGAAAGGTTTTGAAATAGGAAAGTGTTGAATTTAGAAACGTTTTAAATTAAGAAAGTTTAGTTTAAGAAAGGTTCAACTTAGGAAAGTTTTGAAAATTGGAATGTTTTGAAAAAGGGAAGTTTTGAATTTGGAAAGCTTTGAAAACAAGGAAGTTTTGAAAATAAGAAAGTTTCGTTTTAGGAAAGGTTTGAAAAAGGAAAGTTTTCAACTTAGGAAGTGTTTGAATTAAGAAAGTTTCAACTTAAGAAAGTCTTAAATTAAGAAAGTTTTGAGTTTAGAAAAGTCTTAGATTTGGAAAGATTTGAAGTTTAAGAGAGTTTAGAATTTAGAAAGTTTTAGGTTTAGAAAGATTCAACTTAAGAAAGTTTTAAATTTAGAAAGTTTTGAATTTAGAATTTTAGAAAGATTTGAAATTTAAAAAGTTTAGGATTTAGAAAGTTTTAGAGTTTTAGAAAATCTTGAAATTAGGAAAGGTTTGAAAACTTAGATTTGAAAAAGATTTTGAAAAAGGGGTAGAATTAGGAAAGGGTTGAACTAGGAAAGATTTAAAAGTTGAGTTTTAAAGTTTAGGAAAGATTTTTATGTTCAAGTTTTGGAAACTTAAGATTTAGGAAAGTGAAAGTTTAGGAAGGATTCGAATTTAGGAAAGATTTGGATTTTGAAACTTAAGGAAAGATTTGAAGTTTAGGTTTAGGAAACTTATGGTTTAGGAAGGTATTGAATTAGGAAACGTTTGGACTAGGAAGGGATTGGATTTGGTTTCTTAAAGAAAAGATTTGATTTTGTTTCCAAAAACGGAGGATGGGATCTAGTTTCCTAAATGGGGAGATTTGATTTGGTTTCCTAAAGGGAAGATAGGATTTGGCTAGGATTCGGAAAGGAGATTCTAGAAACCCTATATTTGGAAAATTGTTGTCTTGACGTAGAAAAGAGGTTTTGGAAACATGTATAGTTCGGATGTGAAAACTAGAAGTTTTGGAAACCTAGGTTTAGGGCAAAGTTTGAAAATCGTGTTTTTGGAAAGAAAACTAGAGTTTCCTAATTGTGGGTTCTAAGGTTTGGTTTGGGCTCTAAGGAAAGAGTTTTTTTGAAAAACGCGTTTTTGGAAACGAAGGTTTTCTAGAAGGGAATCCTAGGGAGGAGTTTTTTTGGAAAGCATGTTTTTGGAAACGTAGAGTTTAGAAAGAAAATCCTATAGGGGAATTTCTAGAAGGAAGATTCCGGGAGGAGAGTTTTTAGAAAGATTTTTAGGGAGTGTTTTTAGAAAGTGAATTTTGAGGAAAGAAAGTTTTGGAAAGGAGTTAAAAAAGAGAGTTTTGAAAAAGAGATTTTGAAAGGGAGTTTTTGAAATCAATTTTGAAGAGGGGAGTTTTAGAAAAGTGTGTTGAAAAAGAGATTTTTAGGAAGAGATTTTTGAAGAAAGAGTTTTTAGAAGGTGTAAAAACATCTCACTTTCCTAAAGCAATTCTAACCATAAGAAGGTTAGAACCACTTTAAGAAAGCGGTTTTGAAAACAAGGTTTGAAAATACAGACCAAAAGGCCACTTTTAATATAACACTTTCCTAAAGCAACCCTAGCCATGGAAAGGCTAGAATCACCCTAGGATTGTGATTTTGAAAACATGTTTTTGAGAAAGAGCTTTTGATGCAATTTTGAAAACAAGTTCGAAAACAATTTTTGACAACAACTTTTTGAAAACGAATTTTGGAAGATGCAAGACTATGATATGCACAATGCAATTTGGGGTCGTGAACATACAAGGTTAAGGCTTCACCAAATAATCAAGGGGGCCGGACCCACGCGGTCTTTGGTTAGACTAGAAAAAAGCCCCCGACACGGTGACTCTCCCATAGTCCAATCCTACATATGGACCGGGAACCCCCTTGTTTCAAGCATGCAAAGAAATGAGGGGAAAGAGATGGGGAATTAAAATAGAGAAAACCCAAGTGGGTTGGAGAGAGAAGAGAGAGGGGGAAAGTGCAGAAAATTAAATAGGGAGCCTACCTTGTTTCTTGTTTATTTTGCGTGCCGTGCAGCCTTCGGTCTTCGGTCTTCGGTCTTGATCTTCACCCTCAGTCTTCAAGGATTGTCTTCAAGCTTTGAATGGCTGCTCTTCAAGTCTTCAGAGAGTGGTTGAATGCTATTGTATGAGTGTATGGGGAAGTGTATGAGTGTATAGGAGGCTAGGGTTTTGTGTATAGTGGCTAGGGTTTAGTGTAGGGTGGCTAGGGTTTGGAGAATTTGAGGAAACTAGGGTTTCTGGAGGTGCTCGAGCTCTATATATCGAATTGTGTGATTTCTAGGTTCAGTTTGCAGACCTTTTTCACGTTGATCGAGGCTCTGTATTTATAGAAGTTGGACAACCCTGGCGACTGTTGCAGTGGCGCTAGGGCAAAATTTATACTGGCGCCACTAGGAGTGGTGCCAGGCCATTTTTTGGCTTGGCGCCACTGCTAGTGGCGCCAGCCATTTAGGAAAAAATTAAGGTCGGCAAGCAACGTATCTTTGACTAGATTTGAGCGCCTGTACTAGTGACTACCATGTAAACTTTAGCCTGGCTTCACTAGGAGTGACTCCGAAAAGTCCGGGAATGATTTGAAGGAGCTGGGAATGGCCCGGCAGGCCGGAAAGGAGCAGGAACACTTAAAATAGTGTCTTGGAGGTATTTGACTTGAAAAGTGAGGATTGGATGTGTCGGAAAGGTCGACCGGGCCTTTAGGGGCAAAACGGTCAATCGGACTAGGAAACTGCCGGGGCGAACCCGGATTGTCCCGAAAAAAGACCTGGGATCTGGAAACATTGTTAAGAATGTTCCCAGAGGTTTCCGGTTTGATTCCCAGGGCTGGCGTGGTCGGAAATGGAGACCGGCCCACCAGGGGCAAAACGGTCATTTTGCACCAGGTTTGCCGGAACTGACTCGGAATGGTTCGGAAAGGTAAAGGAAGGTCGAGAACACTTTAAAAATTATTCTCGGGACATTACCGGTTTGATACCCAGAGCCGGTGTGGTCGAAAATAGAGAACGGCCCCCTAGGGGCAAAACGGTCATTTTGCACTGGGTTTGCCGGAACTGACTCGGAATGGTCCGGAAAGGTAAAGGAAGGTTGAGAACACTATAAAAAGTATTCTCAGGACATTACCGGTTTGATACCCAGAGCCGGTGTGGTCGAAAATGGAGACCGGCCCTTCAGGGGCAAAACGGTCATTTTGCACCGGGTTGGCCGGAACTGACTCGGAATGGTCCGGAAAGGTAAAGGAAGGTCGAGGATACTATAAAAAGTATTCTCGGGGCATTACCGGTTTGATACCCAGAGCTGGTGTGGTTCCCGGGGCATTCGGATGCTTAGGGGCAAAATGGTCATCTTGACCGAAAAGTCTCGGAAAAGGCCCTAAGGGTAGTCTGGTTATTTTTCACCGAAGTGAGCTAACAAACATGGGTATTAACCTAGGTGTTGAGTATTTCCGCTACTCGAACAGGGTTGACGATTTGAGAGTATTTCCGCTACTCTAACGGTTCTGTGAGTATTTCCGCTACTCTAACGGTTGAGTATTTCCGCTACTCGGACGGCTCCGTGAGTACTTCTGTTACTCTAATGGGTCTATGAGTATTTCCGCTACTCTAATGGTTTTTTTTGAGTATTTTCGCTACTCTAACGGTTTTGTGAGTAGTTTTGCTACTCGGACCGTCTCGAGGAATAAACTGTCTCGAGAGAGGGATTGGAAAGGGGTCTTACCGACTCCAAAGAGACGTGCCTAGATTGGAACCGTCTCGAGGAATAAACTGTCTCGAGAGAAGGATTGGAAAGGGGTCTTACCGACTCCGAAGAGACGTGCCTAGAATGGAACCGTCTCGAGGAATAAACTGTCTCGAGAGAGGGATTGGAAAGGGGTCTTACCGACTCCGAAGAGACGTGCCTGGGTTTTTAGTGTTTCCGTCACTCTGACGGTTTGGTGAGTGTTTCCGCCACTCTGACGGTTTTGTGAGTAGTTTTGCTACTCGGACCGTCTCGAGGAATAAACTGTCTCGAGAGAGGGATTGGAAAGGGGTCTTACCGACTCCAAAGAGACGTGCCTAGATTGGAACCGTCTCGAGGAATAAACTGTCTCGAGAGAAGGATTGGAAAGGGGTCTTACCGACTCCGAAGAGACGTGCCTAGAATGGAACCGTCTCGAGGAATAAACTGTCTCGAGAGAGGGATTGGAAAGGGGTCTTACCGACTCCGAAGAGACGTGCCTGGGTTTTTAGTGTTTCCGTCACTCTGACGGTTTGGTGAGTGTTTCCGCCACTCTGACGGTTTTGTGAGTAGTTTTGCTACTCGAACCGTCTCGAGGAATAAACTGTCTCGAGAGGGGGATTGGAATTGGAATAAGAAAGGATAATGCCCCTAAGGGCATTTTGGTCATTTTGCCTCTATTTGGGCCTGACAGGACCGCGAAGCGATGGAAAGACGGAATTTGGACTAGAGGATTGGATTCGATTGGAATATGTCCATAATGACTTGAAAACAAGTCTGGACGGAGTGTAGACTGTCGAGCGGTCAAAAATGGGGTGCTTACAGAGTGCAGTTGAATACATAAATAGATACAAACTTCACAGGAATCTAAATGGATTTATAGGTTATACATGTCATGGATGCATCAGTACTATATGTATACAAGCTATTTACAAACAATGTCCCAGGATTGCCCCTTGGGCCCATACTCTCAGGATTTTGTTCCTTCTCAAGATTCTGCCCCATTTAGTTTTGTCCCATCCATATCAGGGTGCGATAGCATTTGCACCATTCTCCAGGGATCTTGACCTTTTGGTTTGCTATCTTATCCCTCCTTTCTACAGGGTTACTGTTTGGGGTTTTTCTGATCTCACTTGGTTTTCTCTCTCAGATCTCCAAAATGCCACCATGGCTCGATTTACAACTCGCATGCCCTTTGCAGAGCGATAAATAGCTAAGCCCTCAATCTAAGAAGACTTCTTTTAGGACCGTAATGTAGGCTGGGTTTAGGGGTTGTAAGAAATGAAGGGATATTCAGGCTCAAAGGTCTTCTTTTAGTGGGTTGTTTAAACCGAAACCATCTGAGCACATTTTGGAGCATGAGATTGCCCCTTGCAAAACAAAGGTCCTTTCTCACCTTACTTGTCTTGGTATTGTTCAGGCTTATTTGGACTAAACAATTTTCTTTGTTCAGAGAGGACTTTAATTTGGACCGTAACGTAGGCTAGGTTAAGGCGTTTATGAATGAAAAGGATGTGCAGGCTCAAACTCGATGTTCTTTCTGGTAGGGTTTAGATCCACACCATCCTTAGTCGGTCTTCCAGCGCGGCTTCATCCCCTAATATCCTCCTCTAGCTTCAGCAACACGTCTGGCTCATTTAGATCAAGCAATCTTTCTCAATCAGAGTGGACTTTAGTAGGGTTGTAATGCAGGCCATAGGTTAGGGTTTAACAAGAAAGGGTAAAGGCTCAATCCTATTTCTTCTACTGGGTTTCTTTGTAACCTAGGATCACCTTTAGATTTCCTTCTTGCTTTTGACCATATACTTCTCATGGTGAAGACGACTCTTTTCTTTCACCCTTTCCATGTGCTTTTTAAGGGAAACATGACTCCTTTCTCATTTGACCTTCTTATTATGCTTTTGAAGATAACTCAGTCATGGTTTTCTTCAGGCCTTTCTTTAGATAGATTTTTGTTTGTTTTGTATTTTTTTTTTTTTTTTGGCCTCTTGCCCTTTGGCAACTCCCTTTCTTTACCTTGTCATTTCTTTTCTTTTATGGAACGACTAATTCTTCGATCCTTTTTCTCTAGACCTTTTCCTTGGCGATTCAATCTACCCAATGTGGGCGGTGATCCCTAGGTTAGGTTTTTTCAGGAAAAGGATGGATGGCTCAATAGGTTTGGCAAGGGGTTTCTTCTGACTGTATGGGAAATGAAATGATGGCCTCTCTTCATTTTGAATATGATTGCTTGATCCATAGAGCCTTCACGTTACTTCAGCTTGATGTTCGATGACGTTCTCTGCCAGATCTTCTGCTGCCTGACTGCCCCAGTGTGGGGGGATGGTTTCGAATCAGGGTTGACAAAAAGGAAACTTCCGCTTTTGTGAGGCACTAGTGGTTTAAGCAAAGGGAATATTTTTGTGTATGGTAACATAATTGAGGGCTTCTAATCATTTCAAATTGAATTGCTTAGTCCATAAAGCCTTTGTACAAAATTTAGACAATATTTCTAGGGATGTTGTGTTTCAGCCAGTGAATCCCTACATATTCTATTGAATCAACTACTCTGTGCTTACCCCGGTGTGGGGGATGGTTATTGGTTTGGGGACATCTGAACAAAAATCAGTTACGGCTCTAATGGGCTGAGCAAGGGGTAGTGTTTATTTAGGATAAATAGAACAATGGCTTCTCATCATTTTGGGGACTCGGCTACCTATCGTCTAGCCCGAATATCATGCAAGTGTCGCCTTTTCAATAGAATTCGCACTTCTTTATTGAGATTGCCTTCCTCCTATCTCTCACTCTCTCTCAGTCTCTCAAAGGTTTTCACCCCTTTTAAATGGGTCGCCCATGCTATCCCATCCTTTAAATCGAGACATTTACCAAAATGGGAAGAATCCCTAAAAGTAATAATCGTCCATAAGAGTATGAGACAAAGGGAATAAATCGGAAACTTCATCTTTTTCATTTCAAATCATGAATGCACGGCATGTGTGTTTATTTAAATAAGATATGCAAGAAAATAGACAGACAAAAAGGAAACAGATGAATTTTATGAAAACCTCCCTTTTCTTGTGGGCCTTTTAGTGAGAATCCTTAATAGGATTTTGGGATTACATCAACCTCTTGGTGCTTCATTCAACAGGCATATCAATGGAGGGCGAGTTCACGATATTTGTCATGCATTTGGAAGTTAGAGGATGTGTTGTTGCGATGCACGGGCCTGACAAGACTTTGCATCTAGTGAAGTCCTCTTCTGCTTAAAGTCCTCCTCTGCTTGGATTGTGATTGTTGCGACATGTCGTGGAGGTAATGTCTTGTAGGTGGACGGTCAGTTCTTCTTGCTCTTTGATGTAGGTTTGGCCTTTTCTAACAACTAGGTTTATCCTTCCATGAGTTTGAATCTGGTGAGGTGCTAGAGGGATTCCATGAATTCAATTGTGCTCTTTGACCTACAAAAATAAAAAGAAAAACACAATGCAATCAGTATGTGAAGTTGGAAGTTCTATGCGATGCATGTCCTATGGAGGTCCCTTCTTTGAGGGAATCTAGGCATGATGACAAGTCCATTTGGGAGGTCGGGTTTTGCCCCTATTATGCAATACAATACCTCGTCGGCGTGGGCCGGTTGATGTTTCTTTATTTGGGCAATCCCACCTCCATGGACTGAGAGAGATTTGGGCCTCTCTCGAGATATGGTTCTATGCATGCCATGAATCTTTAGGGTTTAAGAACCCTTAGGAGTTTTGGTAGGTTTGATTAACATGAGATTGGATTGCTCCTTTCTCTCTACGGTTGATTAGATGCATGAGAACGAAATGACTCGAGTTTCTTGGAACTCTTGTCTTGTAATGGATATGGGTGCATGAGCATAAAAGAAGTGAATGTGTGAGCAATATGATAACAATGAATAAATGGTTTAGAAAAACCCCCTTCTTGTCTTGCTTTTGCCTTCGGTTCTCTTGGTGTTTGGAGGTGAGGAGGGGGAGGATAGAAGACAAAAACAAAAAAGAAGTCATTGCCTTGATTTGAAAATTTTTTATGTAATGCATGTTCTAGGGTGCCCCTTTTTAAGAGGGAAACTAGTAATGATGTATCGGCTCACTTTTGGAAATAGGGGGTTTGCCCCTGCATGCAGATACCTTACCGTCAGGGAGGAACCTTCAATCATCCATGCATTCATCCATAAAAATAAAGAAGTACATTAAATTTTGTGTTTGAGATACAGAAGAGTTGGAATACATTTTAATAGGGGGAGGGGGGACATTTTCCTTTGGACTTCCACCTATCTACTTTTACAAAGGGAAACCCTAAACTACTCTTGAGTCTTCGGATTCGCCTTCCTTGGATTTGATGTCGAGGAGGTCGCTGAGAGACCTTGTTGATTGATTGCCCCTTGTCTTCTTGGCAACCCTATCTCCGTGAGCATAGAGGGATTGGGGCCCCTCTTATGAAATGTATTGGTGTGCATGCCATGAGTCCTTAGGGTTACGCGGGAACCCTTAGGATTTGGGTAGGTTTAATGCAAGGGAGAGTAACCTTGGTGTCACTCTCAATAGGTTGATCATATGCATGAGAATGCAATAACTTGAGTTACTTGGAACTCTTGTCTGGACATGGGATATTGAATGCATGAACGTGAATATGCAAAAAGAAAAAAAAAGATACAATTGAAATAAACATGCATGCATGAACAATTAGACAAGCATTATAACAGTATAAATACAATTAGTATAACAGCAGGAATAAACAGGTATAAATGAAAGTAAGAGCAGTCGCCCTTTCCTCCGTGATTTTGAAAACGGTGCTCGTGTCTTAAATCTGGCAGAGGTTCGGCTATGCATGGTGTCTATATGAGTATGAGGTTGAGGGTTGACTAATGCGTCCTAAAAAGGCTCGGTCCCCGGATCTTCAAACCTAGGCCCACTCCCCGAGGTGGTGCCATGATCGGTTGGTGATCCGAGCGGGGGAACCATCAAGAGGCCGTAGGCAAAGAAACTGACACAGCATCTTGCCCACAACCAATATACCGTTCCCCCTTTCTAACTAGAAATGACATATTAGGGTATGCAAGTATGCATAATGCAAGTGCACATGCAGTGTGTGTGTGATTTTTTAAAAGTGGAGGAAAGGACCCAACAACTCCCATTCATTCTGTACATCACATTCATGCAAAGCAATTAATAATGTTTAAACATAAAGCGCACCTATAAAACAAAGATGCAAGTGTTAGTATGTGGATGGCAAACATAATATAAGATAATATGAATGAATGCATGTTTTTTTTTTGAAAACAATTTTGAACATTTAGTTTTGAAAATTTAAAGTGAATAGGATTGAACCAAGTTAATTAAAGACTCTACATGGGTGAAGGGTAAAGAGACATGACTATGGCCTAACCCTCTAAGTCTCCTCAGCGGAGTCGCCAGCTGTCGCGCCCAGATTTTTTGCACTCGAGGAATACTCACACAAGCGGAAAAAATGCTGTACTCGTTAGAACTCACCCTCCTAAAAGAATGAGTGCGACTAGGTTTGAATTGAAAATAAGTTTAAATAAAGGGTTTTTGAAAAAGATTCGGAGTCGCCACCTAACTGGATTAAGGTGAGTTAGGTCACCTAAAAACTAAGAATAATCCGAAGACTAAACTTAGGGTTTTTGAAAAACGATTTTGAAAATATCTCCTCAAGAGAGGGTTTTTAGGAAAACAGGTTGTTTGGCAACCTTTGGAAAATATTTAGCCCTTTTTGAAAAAATAACTCCTTTTGGTCTTTGACATCAGTGATCCTAAGTTCGGAGGTTGGTTACGTGTAGGGAAGACGCACTAAGCTATCACCCTACCCCGCCCTTTCGGTACCTACATGTCCATCTACCCTAGATTCACCTATGAGAGTCTTTAACCAACTATAGTTCAATCCTATTCACTTTAGAAAAACAATGTTTGAAAAATATGATGCATGATATGCAAGTGTAAAATAAGAGAATTGAAAAATAGATTTGAAAAGAGATTTGAAGAGATAGAATTGAAATTGAAAAGTTTAAAAATTTGGAAATAGAAATTTGAAAATAGAAATTTTGAAATTGGAATTTTGAAAATAGATTGGAATTTGAGATTTGAAAAGATTTTGGAAACCGCACCCATGAGGGTGGAATTGAAAGTTTGAAAAGTATTGTGACCGCACCTTGTAAGCACCCTATTTTTGACCGCTCGGCAGTCTACACTCCGTCCAGACTTGTTTTCAAGTCATTGTGGGCATATTCCAATCGAAACCAATTCTCTAGGTTCAAACTCCGTCTTTCCATTGCTTCGCCGGCTTGTCAGGCCCAAATAGAGGCAAAATGACCAAAATGCCCTTAGGGGCATTGTCCTTTCTTATTCCAATTCCAATCCCTCTCTCGAGACAGTTTATTCCTCGAGACGGTCCGAGTAGCAAAACTACTCACAAAACCATTAGAGTAGCGGAAATACTCACAAAACCGTTAGAGTGGGGGAAACACTCAAAACCCAGGCACGTCTCTTCGGAGACGGTAAGACCCCTTTCCAATCCCTCTCTCGAGACAGTTTATTCCTCGAGACGGTTCCAATCCAGGCACGTCTCTTCGGAGACGGTAAGACCCCTTTCCAATCCCTCTCTTGAGACAGTTTATGCCTCGAGACGATCCGAGTAGCAAAACTACTCACAGAACCGTTAGAGTAGCGGAAATACTCGCAGAGCCGTTAGAGTAGCGGAAATACTCAACCGTCTGAGTAGCGGAAATACTCACAAATCATCAAACCCGTCCGAGTAACGGAAATACTCACAAATCATCAACCCCGTCCGAGTAGCGGAAATACTCACACCGTTAGAGTGGCGGAAACACTCAAAACCTAGGTCAACACCAGTGGCTGTTAGCCCACTTCGGTGAAAATGACCAAATTACCCTTAGGACCTTTTTTCAAGACTTTTCGGTCAAGATGACCATTTTGCCCCTAGGCATCCGAATGCCCCGGGAACCACACCGGCTCTGGGTATCAAACCGGTAACTTCCCGAGAATACTTTTTATGGTATTCTCAATCTTCCTTTACTTTTTCGGATCATTCCGAGTTAGTTCCGGCCAACCCGGTACAAAATGACCGTTTTGCCCCTGGAGGGCCGATCTCCTTCTTCGACCACACCGGCTCTGGGTATCAAACCGATAATGTCCCGAGAATACTTTTTATAGCATTCTCGACCTTCCTTTACCTTTCTGGATCATTCCAAGTCAGTTCCGGCAAACCCGGTACAAAATGACCGTTTTGGCCCCTGGTGGGCCGGTCTCCATTTCCCACCACGCCGTCCCTGGGAATCAAACCGGCAACCTCTGGGAACATCCTGAATAATGTTTCCAGATCCCAAGTCTTCTTCCGGGATAGTTTGAGTCTGTCTCGGCAATTTCCTAGTCCGATTGACCGTTTTGCCCCTAAAGGCTCGGTCAACCTTTTCGACCCACCTTATCTTCATTTTTCAAGTCAAATATCTCCAGGACACTATTTTAAGTGTTCCTGCTCCTTTCCGGCCTTCCGGGTCATTCCCGGCTCTTTCAAATCATTCCCAGACTTTCCGGAGTCACTCCTAGTGAAGCCAGGCTAAAGATTGCATGGTAGTCACCAGTACAGGTGCCCAAATCTAGTCAAAGATACGTTGCTTGCCGACCTTAATTGTTTCCTAAATGGCTGGCGCCACTAGTAGTGGCGCCAAGCCAAAAAATGGCCTGGCGCCAAGCCAAAAAATGGCCTGGCGCCACTCTTAGTGGCGCCAGTGTATAATTTGGCCTGGCGCCACTGTAACAGGCGCCAGGTTTGTCTTCCCTCTATAAATACAGACCCTCGTTCAACGTAAAAATGGATCTGCAAACTTAACCTAGAAATCACACAATTCGATATACAAAGCTCAAGCACCTCCAAAAACCCTAGTTTCCTTAGGTTCTCCAAACCCTAGCCACCCTACACTAAACCCTAGCCTCCTATACACTTACACACTCTCCCATATACTTATACACTAGCCTTCAACCATCTTTTGAAGACTGGAGGAGCTGCAACCCGAAGCTTAAAGATAACTCTTGAAGACGAAAGACGAAGATCAAGACCGAAGACCGAAGACTGCACGGCACGCAAAACAAACAAGATACAAGGTAGGCTCCCTCTTTAATTTTCTGTACTTCCCCCCTCTCTTCTCTCTCCAACCCACTTGGGTTTTCTCTATTTTAATCCCCCATCTCTTTCCCCCCCCCCCTTTCTTTGCATGCTTGAAACAAGGGGATTCCCGGTCCATGTGTAGGATTGGACTATTGGAGAGTCACCGTGTCGGGGGCTTTTTTCTAGTCTAACCAAAGACCACGTGGGTCCGGCCCCCTTGATTATGTGGTGAAGCCTTAGCCTTGTATGTTCACGACCCCCAAATTGCATTGTGCATATCATAGTCTTGCATCTTCCAAAAACCGTTTTCAAAGTTGTTTTTCAAAACGTTTTCAAACTTGTTTTCAAAATTGCATCAAAATCTCTTTTTCAAAAACTTGTTTTCAAAACCACAATTCTAGGGTGATTCTAGCCTTTCCATGGCTGGGGTTGCTTTAGGAAAGTGTTATATTAAAAGTGGCCTTTTGGTCTATATTTTCAAACCTTGTTTTCAAAACCACTTTCTTAAAATGACTCTAGTCCTCTTATGGCTAGAATTGTTTTAGGAAAGTGAGATGTTTTTTACACCTTCTAAACTCTCTCTTTTCAAAAATCTCTTCCTAAAAATCTCTTTTTCAACATACTTTCCTAAAACTCTCCTTTTTCAAAATTGTTTTCAAAAACTCCCTTCCAAAATCTATTTTTCAAAACTATCTTTTTCAACTCCTCTCTAAAATCTTTTCCTCAAAATTCACTTTCTAAAATCACTCCCTAGATTCACTTTCCTAAAAAAATCTCTCCTAAAAATCTTTCCAAAAACTCTCTTTTCTAAAATCTTCCTTCTAGAAATTCCCCTCTAGGTTTTCCTTCCAAAACCTTCGTTTGCAAAAACGTACTTTCTAAAAATCCCTTTTCCTTAAAGCCCAAGTCAAGCCCTAGAACCTACAATTAGGAAACCCTAAATTTTCTTCCCAAAAACATGATTTTCAAACTTTGCCCCAAACTTAGGTTTCCAAAACCTCATGTTTTCACATAAAAAATATACATGTTTCCAAAACCTTTTTTCTACGTCAAAACTACAATTTTTCAAATCTAGGGTTTCTAGAATCTCCTTTTCCAAACCCTATCTTCCCTTTAGGAAACCAACTCAAATCTCCCCGTTTAGGAAACTAGATCCCGTCCTCCGTTTTTGGAAACAAAATCAAATATTTCCTTTTAGAAATCAAATCTGATCCCTTCCAAATCCAACTCTTTCCTAATTCAAATCCTTCCTAAACTTCCACTTTCCTAAACCCTAAGTTTCCAAAAACTTGAACATAAGAATTTTTCCTAATTCAACCTCCTTTCCAAATCTTAACTTTCTAAATTCAAGCTTTTAAACCTTTCCTAAATTCAAACCTTTCTTAATTTCAAGATTTTCTAAAACTCTAAAACTTTCTAAATCTTAAACTTTCTAAATTTCAAATCTTTCTAAATTCTAAACTTTCCAAAACTTCGAAATCTTTCTAAATCTAAGACTTTTCTAAACTCAAAACTTTCTTAATTTAAGACTTTCTTAAGTTGAAACTTTCTTAATTCAAACATTTCCTGAATTGAAAACTTTCCTTTTTCAAACCTTTCCTAAAACGAAACTTTTCAAGTTCCAAACTTTCTTAATTCAAAACTTTCCTAACTCCAAAACTTTCCAAAAATGAAACTTTCCTAATTCTAACCTTTACTAATTTCAAAACCCTCCAAAAATGACACTTTCCTAAATCGAACCTTTCTTAATTCAAACATTTCCTAAATCTAATCTTTCCTAATCTCCTAGACCTTCTAAGTCAAGTCAAATCTTTCCTAAGTCTCTACTCTTTCCTAAGTCTAGGTTTCCTAAACCTTCAATTTTCTAAAACAAGTCCAAATCTATCTTTTCAAATCAAAATCCAATCTTCTCAATTTCAATTTTCAATCTCCTCTTCCAATCTCAAATCAAATCCAATTTTCAATTCAATCTCTTTCTTCCAATCCAATCTCTCTCTTCGAATCAATCTCTTTTCAATCGGACTCCGGTCCGAACTACGACTGACCTGATTCCCCCAAAGGGATACGTAGGCAACCTTCATAGGTGCAGTCACAATACTTTTCGAACTTTCAATTCCACCCTCATGGGTGTGGTTTTCAAAATCTTTTCAAATCTCAAATTTCAATTTCAATTTTCTATTTTCAAATTTCTACTTTTAATTTTCAAACTTTCCAATTTCAATTCCATCTTTTCAAATCTATTTTCAAATCAAATCAATTTCAAATCAAATTCTTGTCAACTTTATTTTCAAATCTACTTTTCAATTTTCTCTTGTTTTGCACTTGCATATCATGCATCATGTTAGTTTTCAAGCATTGTTTTTCTAAAGTGAATAGAGTTGAACCTATAGTTAATTAAAGACTCTCATAGGCGAATCTAGAGTAGATTGACATGTAACTACCGAAAGGGCGGGGTAGGGTGATAGCTTAGTGCATCTTCCCTACACGTAACCAACCTCCGAACTTAGATCACTGATTTCAAAGACCAAAAGGAGTTATTTTTCTGAAAAGGGCTAAATGTTTTCCAAAGGTTGCCAAACAACCAGTTTTTTTAAAAACCCTCCCTCGAGGAGATATTTTCAAAATCGTTTTCCAAAACCCTAAGCGTAGTCTTCGGATTATGCTTAGTTTTTAGGTGACCTAACTCACCTTAATTAAGTTAGGTGGCAACTCCGAATCTTTTTCAAAAGCCCTTTATTCAAATCAATTTTTCAATTCAAACCTAGTCGCACTCATTCTTCTAGGAGGGTGAGTTCTAACGAGAGAGTACAACATTTTTCCCGCTTGTGTGAGTATTCCTCGAGTGCGAAAAATTTGGGCGCGACACACCTATAAAGGTTGCCTACGTATCCCTTTGGGGAAATCAAGTCAGTCGTAGTTCGGACCGGAGTCCGATTAAAAAGAGATTGACATGGAAAGAGAAATTGGATTGGAAGAAAGAGATTGAATTGAAAATTGGATTTGATTTGAGATTAGAAGAGGAGATTGAAAATTGAAATTGAGAGGATTGGACTTTGATTTGAAGAGATAGATTTTGGAAAGACTTGGTTTTAGGAAACCTAGACTTTGGAAAGATAGGAGACCTAGGAAAGACTTAAGATTAAGAAAGATCAGATTGGAATGTTGGATTTGGAAAGATCTTGAAAGATTTGGAAACTTGGAATTTGGGAAAAATTTAGATTAGGAAAGTTTCGAATTAGGAAAGTGTCATTTTTGGAAAAGTTTCGAGACTAGCAAAGTTTTAGGTTTAGGTAAGTTTTGAAATTAGGAAAGTTTTAGGTTTAGGACAGTTTTGAAATTAGAAAAGTTTCATTTTTGGAAAGTTTTGGAATTAGGAAAGGTTAGAATTAGGAAAGTTTGGAATTAAGAAAGTTTTGAATTTAAAAAAAAAAAACCTTAGATTTAGGAAGATGTTGAAGTTTAAGAAAGTTTAGAATTTAGAAAGATTTAGGTTTAGAAAGATTTAACTTAAGAAAGTTTTGAATTTAGGAAACTTTGGATTTGAAAAGATTTGAAATTTGGAAAGTTTAGGATTTAGAAAGTTTTAGAGTTTAGAAAGATTTAAGATTTTAGAAAGTTTTAGAGTTTTAGAAAATCTTGAAATTAAGAAAGGTTTGAATTTAGGAACGGTTTAAAAACTTGAATTTAGAAAGTTAAGATTTGGAAAGGGGGTTGAATTAGGAAAGGGTGGAATTAGGAAAGATTTTTATGTTCAGGTTTTTGGAAACTTACGGTTTAGGAAAGTGGAAGTTTAGGAAGGATTTGAATTAGGAAAGATTTGGATTTGGAAGGGATTGGATTTTGGTTTCTAAAAGAAAAGATTTGATTTTGTTTCAAGAAACGGAGGATGGGATCTAGTTTTCTAAACGGGGAGATTTGAGTTGGTTTCCTAAAGGAAAGATAAGATTTGGCAAGGATTTGGAAAAGGAGATTCTAGAAACTCTAGTTTTGAAAAAATATAGTTCTGACGTAGAAAATAGGTTTTGGAAACATGTATAGTTTGAATATGAAAACAAGAGGTTTTAGAAACCTAGGTTTGGGGCAAAGTTTGAAAACCATGTGTTTGGGAAGAAAATTAGGATTTCCTAATTGCGAGTTCTAGGACTTGACTTGGGCTCTAAGAAAAGAGTTTTTGGAAAATGCATTTTTAGAAACGTATATTTTAGAAGGAAAATCCTAGAGGGGAATTTCTAGAAGGGAGATTTTGGAAAAGAGAGTTTTTGAAAAGATTTTTAGGGAGCGTTTTTAGAAAGTGAATTTTTAGGAGAGAGAGTTTTGGAAAGGAGTTGGAAAATGGGGTTTTGAAAAATAGATTTTGGAGGGGAGGTTTTGAAAACAATTTTGGAGAGGAGAGTTTTAGGAAAGTATGTTGAAAAAGAGATTTTTAGGAAGAGAGACTTTTTGAAAAGAGAGTTTTTAGAAAGTATGAAAACGTTTCACTTTCCTAAAGCGATTCTAGCCATAAAAAGGCTAGAACCACTTTAAGAAAGTGGTTTTGGAAAACAATAAGATTTGAAAATATAGATAAAAAATGTCACTTTTAATGTAACACTTTCCTAAAGCAACCTTAGCTATGGAAAGGCTAGAATCACCCTAGAATTGTGGTTTTGAAAACAAATTTTTGAAAAAGAGATTTTGATGCAATTTTGAAAACAAGTTTGAAAGCGTTTTGAAAAATAACTTTGAAAATGGTTTTTGGAAGATGCAAGACTATGATATGCACAATGCAATTTGGGGTCGTGAACATACAAGGTTAAGACTTCACTGCATAATCAAGGGGGCCGGACCCACGTGGTCTTTGGTTAGACTAGAAGAAAGCCCCCGACACGGTGACTCTCCAATAGCCCAATCCTACACATGGACCGGGAATCCCCTTGTTTCAAGCATGCAAAGAAAGGGGGGGAAAGAGATGGGGGATTAAAATAGAGAAAACCCAAGAGGGTTGGAGAGAGAAGAGAGAGGGGGAAGTACAGAAAATTAAAGAGAAAGCCTACAGTATGTCTTCTTTATTTTGCACGCCGCGCTGTCTTCGGTTTTCGGTCTTTGTCTTGATCTTCACCTTCAGTCTTCAATAGTTGTCTTCAAGCTTTGAATGGCAGCTTTTCAAGTCTTCAAAGGATGGTTGAAGGCTAGTGTATGAGTGTATGGGGGAGTGTATGAGTGTATAGGAGGCTAGGGTTTGTGTATAGTGGCTAGGGTTTGGGAAAACCTAGGGAGGCTAGGGTTTTGGAGGTGCTCGAGCTCTGTATATCGAAATATAGGATTTTTAGGTTAAGTTTGCAGACCCTTTTCACGTTGAATGAGGCTCTGTATTTATAGAAGGAGGACAAACCTAGCGCCTGTTGCAATGGCGCCAGGACAAACTTTACAGTGGCGCCACTAGGAGTGGCGCCAGGCCATTTTTTGGCTTGGCGCCACTACTAGTGGCGCCAGCCAATTAGGAAAGATTTAAGGTCGGCAAGCAACGTATCTTTGACTAGATTTGGGCGCCTGTACTAGTGACTACCATGCAATTTTTAGCCTGGCTTCACTAGGAGTGACTCCGGAAAGTCCGGGAATGATTTGAAGGAGCCGGGAATGACCCGGAAGGTCAGAACGGAGCAGGAACACTCAAAATAGTGTCCTGGAGGTATTTGACTTGAAAAATGCAGATAAGGTGGGTCAGAAAGGTTGACCGGGCCTTTAGGGGCAAAACGGTCAATCGGACCAGGAAACTGCTGGGACAGACTCGGATTGCCCTAGAAGAAGACTTGGGATCTGAAAACATTATTCAGAATGTTCCCGGAGGTTGCCGGTTTGATTCCTAAAGCCGGCGTGGTCAGAAAAGGAGACCGGCCCACCAGGGGCAAAACGGTCATTTTGTACCGGGTTTGCCGGAACTGACTCGGAATGGTTCGGAAAGGTAAAGGAAGGTCGAGAACACTATAAAAAGTATTCTCGGGACATTACCGGTTTGATACCCAGAGCCGGTGTGGTCGAAAAAGGAGACCGGCCCTCTAGGGGCAAAACGGTCATTTTTGTACCGAGTTGGCCGGAACTGACTCGGAATGATCCGAAAAGGTAAAGGAAGATTGAGAATACTATAAAAAGTAGTCTCAGGGGGTTACCGGTTTGATTCCCAGAGCCGGTGTGGTTCCTAGGGCATTCGGATGCTTAGGGGCAAAATTGTCATCTTGACCGGAAAGTCTCGGAAAAGGTCCTAAGGGTAGTCTGGTCATTTTTCACCGAAGTGAGCTAACAGACACGGGTGTTGATCTGGGTTTTGAGTGTTTCCGCCACTCTAACGGTGGTCGTCGTGACACAGGGATTTGTTGCCAATTCCCTATATCGACCTATTCGTGAGTATTTCCGCTACTCTAACGGTTTTGTGAGTATTTCCGCTACTCTAACGGTTTTGTGATTATTTCTACTACTCTAACGGTTGAGTATTTCCGCTACTCGGACGGGGTTGATGATTTGTGAGTATTTCCGCTACTCTAACGGCTTTGTGAGTATTTCTGCTACTCTAACGGTTTGGTGAGTAGTTTCGCTACTCGAACCGTCTCGAGGAATAAACTGTCTTGAGAGAGGGATTGCAAAGGGGCCTTACCGTCTCTGAAGAGACGTGCTTGGATTGGGACCGTCTCGAGGAATAAACTGTCTCGAGAGTGGGATTGGAAAGGGGTCTTACCGTCTCCAAAGAGACGTGCCTGGATTGGAACCATCTCGAGGAATAAACTGTCTCGAGAGTGGGATTGGAAAGGGGTCTTACCGTCTTTGAAGAGACGTGCCTGGATTGGAACCGTCTCAAGGAATAAACTATCTCGTGAGTGGGATTAGAAAGGGGTCTTACCGTCTCCGAAGAGACGTGCCTGGATTGTGAGTGTTTCCGCCACTCTAATGGTTTTGTGAGTAGTTTTGCTACTCGAACCGTCTCGAGGAATAAACTGTCTCGAGAGAGGGATTGGAATTGGAATAAGAAAGAACAATGCCCCTAAGGGCATTTTGGTCATTTTGCCTTTATTTGGGCTTGATAGGCCCGCGAAGCGATGGAAAGACGAAATTTGGACCTAGAGAATTGGTTTCGATTGGAATATGCACACAATGACTTGAAAACAAGTCTGGACGGAGTGTAGACTGCCGAGCGGTCAAAAATGGGGTGCTTACACCCGTTTAAAAGTGGCCCCTACAACGCCCATGACATCAACACAAAATATGAAATATGCACCTTCCAACGCCACAATCACATGACAATGGCACCCGTGCACACTTTTCAATTTTTCAAAATTTTCAAAACACATGTTTTATTTTTTCAAATAAATCAATGGTTTTCAAACATCTTCTGAAATTTTTCAAAATCACCTCAAATGTTTCAAAAATATTCCAGTCTTTTTCCAAATTTCAAACTTTAAAAATTTCATCAATTTCTTGAATTTTCTAATTTTCTAAATATTTTTCTATTTTTCAAAAAATAAAAAATTCACTGAGTTTTCAAAAAATCACGAAACTTCATACGGTTATCAAACACATTTTTCTAAGGCACATTGCACAAAAACATAGCCAAAAAACCCAATACCCATGCCTGTAGAAACAAATTCCCTAGTCCCGCAGAAAACCCCTTCACACATTTACATATAATCACTCAAATTCAATCAAACAACCATCAAAATACAAAAATAACATCACCAAAGTGTTCAAAATATATCAAAACATCAATTTCCACTATTCACATGATTCAAACGAAGTTCTACACATCAAAATCAACAAAATTTGAAAACTCACCTTTTGGAAGTTCTCCGGCGAAATCTTCACTTCCGACGACTTTTCCAGCGACATGGACTCCCTCCAGCAATCACCCGTGGTCCCCAAGGAGTGCTTCTTCAATGTCCAAGATGGATTCCTCGCAATGCCTCACAAATTTGCAAAAAACTCTTCAAATCCCATGGGTGTTCGAACTAGAAATTTTCTGGTTTTAACTTTAAGCCTGGGGCCACTAGCAGAGGCGCCAGTTTCTTTTTGCCAAAGGCGCCACTGCTAGTGGCGCTAGTTATAAATTCTGGGCACTTTTGCCCTTTTTCCCGCCAAAATTCGTTTTTGAAGGCCTTTTTGGCCCGTTATCCATTTTCGACCCTCGTTGTCGGAAGATTTCCAGTGTCTGTCCCTCCGACTGCCTCGCGGTCAACATGGGACTCTTACCCTTATCGTTTTCTGTCTTTGACAAGCAAAGACAGAAAAAGAGGGGCAGCTGTAAGCACCCCATTTTTGAGCGCTCGGCAGTCTACACTCCGTCCAGACTTGTTTTCAAGTCATTTTGGGCATATTCCAATTGAAACCAATTCTCTAGGTCCAAATTCCGTCTTTCCATCGCTTCGCGGGCCTGTCAGGCCCAAATAGAGGCAAAATGACCAAAATGCCCTTAGGGGCATTGTCCTTTCTTATTCCAATTCCAATCCCTCTCTCGAGACAGCTTATTCCTCGAGACGGTCCGAGTAGCAAAACTACTTACAAAACCGTTAGAGTAGTGCAAATACTCACAAAACCGTTAGAGTAGCGGAAATACTCAACCGTTAGAGTGGCGGAAATACTCACAAAACCGTTAGAGTGGCGGTAGTACTCACAAAACCGTTAGAGTAGCGGAAGTACTCACAAAACCGTTAGAGTGGCGGAAACACTCACAATCCAGGCACGTCTCTTCGGAGACGATAAGACCCCTTTCCAATCCCTCTCTCGAGACAGTTTATTCCTCGGGACGGTCCCAATCCAGGCACGTCTCTTCGGAGACGGTAAGACCCCTTTCCAATCCCTCTCTCGAAACAGTTTATTCCTCGGGACGGTCCCAATCCAGGCACGTTTCTTCAGAGACGGTAAGACCCCTTTCCAATCCCTCTCTCGAGACAGTTTATTCCTCGAGACGGTCCGAGTAGCGAAACTACTCACCAAACCGTTAGAGTAACGAAAATACTCATAAAACCGTTAGAGTAGCAGAAATACTCACAAATCATCAACCCCGTCCGAGTAGCAGAAATACTCCCAAATCATCAACCCCATCCGAGTAGAGGAAATACTCAACCGTTAAAGTAGCGAAAATACTCACAAAACCGTTAGAGTAGCGGAAATACTCATGAATAGGTCGATATAGGGAATTGGCAACAAATCCCTGTGTCACGACGACCGCCGTTAGAATGGCGGAAACACTCAAAACCTAGGTCAACACCCGTTTCTGTTAGCTCACTTCAGTGAAAAATGACCAGACTACCCTTAGGACCTTTTCCGACACTTTCCGGTCAAGATGACCATTTTGCCCCTAAGCATCCGAATGCCCCGGGTGTTGGGAATTTATACTAAAAGACATGCTTTGTGAAGTGACTTTAGTATTTATTAATAAATTAGTTATTCCATTTTAATGAGAATCTGTGTGAGAAATGTTTGCATTGCGTTATTTATTTAATGATTATGCATGTGTGTCTCTTATTCTATATAGTAGATGATTTGGTGTGTAGAGTACGACTTACACACGGAAGATCAGATCATCGATTCTTATGGAATATAAGTTAATCGTTCGCAGTCTTAGATGGAAATGGACACACCATCAGTAGGACTGTAGTACAAGGTTTTAATAGGTCTGTCTTGACTGTGGGGAATGGTATAGTTCCAACTCCTTGCACTAGTACACTTTGTGTGTATTGAACAGGACCGTGTTGGGGTATATAAAACAATTAATACCTCATGATTATTATGAGTGCTTATGCTCTTAATCCTAATGTAATAAATAGACACGTGCATGTAGTATTTATTGTTTTGATTCATAGAAGAGTGAGATTCTTTAAGGGTCAATAAACTCAGTGAGTTGGACAATGACATTACGTGTATGGTGAATATTTATTATTGATGGAATCTACGTCCCCGTATAGGGATTGATGATACCCCCTTGAGGATGCTTATAAGTTTTGATTATGTCAAACCCTGCAGGTGGATTATGAATCCGACATATCAAATAAGTTAAGTGAAAGGTCTCAAGGAATTAAATAAGTCCATTAAATTTAATTGTCAGTAATTTAATTTAATAGACGGGTATCTGTAATCTTAACGTGGGGAGATAAATAAGCATTTAATAATATGGAGCTCGAAATATAATTTCTAGTATAACAGGGAGTGCAATTATAATTCCTTAGTGGTATGAATTATAATTTACGTAAATAAAGACTAATCCTGGTTGGATTAGGAGTCCTTATTTGCGTAGGAAGCCCTAATTATACTAATCCTATGGTCCCTGCTGTAGCCTATATATATACGCGCTCTAAGAGCTGCTAGGGTTACACACTCTACACATAATTGAGAGATACACGATTTTGTGAGGAAGAGAAACCCTAGCAGCAGCGAGCCCACTCTCTATAGAGCAAGGCGTGTACGAGGAATACAGCAGAAGTCCGAAGGTTGAGTTCGAGCTTGCTGATTCGTGCTTGGTGCTGATTCTTGTTTTCGGGATTAAACTAGAGAAATCTCGAAGGTACGATTCTAATCACGTAGATTAGGCTATGCTAATCAGATCAGTTTTTTTTTGGTAGTATGCGTATACACTATAGCCAGGTCGTGGGAAATTCCGCAGTCCCCAACACCGGGAACCACACTGGCTCTGGGTATCAAACCGGTAACCCCCTGAGACTAATTTTTATAGTATTCTAAATCTTCCTTTACCTTTCCAGATCATTCTGAGTCAGTTCCGGCCAACCCGGTACAAAATGACCGTTTTGCCCCTGGAGGGCCGGTCTCCTTCTTCGACCACACCAGCTCTGGGTATCAAACCGGTAATGTCCTGAGAATACTTTTTATAGTGTTCTTGACCTTTCTTTACCTTTCCGGATCATTTCGAGTCAGTTCCAGCCAACCCGGTACAAATTGACCGTTTTGCCCCTAGAGGGCCGGTCGCCTTCTTCGACCACACCGGCTCTGGGTATCAAACCGGTAATGTCCCGAGAATACTTTTTATAGTGTTCTCGACCTTCCTTTACCTTTCCGGACTATTCCGAGTCAGTTCCGGCAAACCCGGTACAAAATGACCGTTTTGCCCATGGTGGGCCGGTCTCCTTTTCCGACCACGCCGGCTCTGGGAACCAAACCGGCAACCTCCGGGAACATGCTGAATAATGTTTTCAGATCCCAAGTCTTCTTCCAGGACAATCCGAGTTTGTCCCGGCAGTTTCCTGGTCCGATTGACCGTTTTGCCCCTAAAGGCCCGGTCAACCTTTCCGACCCACCTTATCTTCATTTTTCAAGTCAAATACCTCTAGGACACTATTTTGAGTGTTCCTGCTTCTTTCTGGCCTTCCGGGTCATTCCTGGCTCCTTCAAATCATTCTTAGACTTTCCGGAGTCACTCCTAGTGAAGCCAAGCTAAAAATTACATGGTAGTCACTAGTACAGGCGCCTAAATCTAGTCAAAGATACGTTGCTTGCCGACCTTAAATCTTTCATAATTGGTTGGCGCCACTACTAGTGGCGCCAAGCCAAGAAATGGCTTGGCGCCACTCCTAGTGGCTCTAGTGTAAAGTTTGCCCTGGCGCCACTGCAACAAGTGCCAGGTTTGTCCTCCTTCTATAAATATAGAGCCTCATTCAACGTGAAAATGGTCTGCAAAATTAACCTAAGAATCCTATATTTTGATACACAGAGCTCGAGCATCTCCTAAACCCTAGCCTCCCTAGGTTTTCCAAACCCTAGCCACTATACACAAACCCTAGCCTCCTATACACTCATGCACTCTCCCATATACTCATACACTAGCCTTCAACCATCCTTTGAAGACTTGAAGAGCTGCCATCCAAAGCTTGAAGACAACTTTTGAAGGCTAAAGGTGAAGATCAAGACAAAGACTGAAGACCAAAGACAGCGCGGCACGCAAAATAAAGAAGACATAAGGTAGGCTTTCTCTTTAATTTTTTGTACTTCCCGCTCTCTCTTCTCTCTCCAACCCACTTGGGTTTTCTCTATTTTAATCCCCCATCTCTTTCCCCCCCCTTTCTTTGCATGCTTGAAACAAGGGGATTCCCGGTCCATGTGTAAGATTGGACTATTGGAGAGTCACCGTGTCGGGGGCTTTTTTCTAGTCTAACCAAAGACCACGTGGGTCCGGCCCCCTTGATTATGTGGTGAAGCCTTAGCCTTGTATGTTCACGACCCCCAAATTGCATTGTGCATATCATAGTCTTGCATCTTCCAAAAACCGTTTTCAAAGTTGTTTTTCAAAACGTTTTCAAACTTGTTTTCAAAATTGCATCAAAATCTCTTTTTCAAAAACTTGTTTTCAAAACCACAATTCTAGGGTGATTCTAGCCTTTCCATGGCTAGGGTTGCTTTAGGAAAGTGTTATATTAAAAGTGGCCTTTTGGTCTATATTTTCAAATCTTGTTTTCAAAACCACTTTCTTAAAATGACTCTAGTCCTCTTATGGCTAGAATTGTTTTAGGAAAGTGAGATGTTTTTTACACCTTCTAAACTCTCTCTTTTCAAAAATCTCTTCCTAAAAATCTCTTTTTCAACATACTTTCCTAAAACTTTCCTCTCCAAAATTGTTTTCAAAAACTTCCCTCCAAAATCTATTTTTCAAAACCCCCTTTTCCAACTCCTTCCCAAAACTCTCTCTCTTAAAAATTCGCTTTCTAAAAACGCTCCCTAAAAATCTTTCCAAAAACTCTCTTTTCCAAAATCTTCCTTCTAAAAATTCCCCTCTAGGATTATGAGTGGACACCTGAAGCAGAAGTGTTGCCTCATGACAGCAGAAGCCAAATATGAAGAAGACAAATGAACAAGGAGTCACCTCATCAACCTGAAGAGGGGACTCATGAACTCAGTGAACTATATATGGTAAATGCAGAAGCAGGAAGTGTCGACACCACAAAAATGGAGCCGACTCCCTCTGCTGCAACGGCTACTTTTCTTAACGTTATAACAGACTGGACGTGCATTAATGATACCCAACCACCTCCAACGGATGGAATCAATGCAAGGGTATATATACTAGCCTCCAACTGCATTTATATACAAGAATCAAGAGGAAGAAACAAGAAGAGACAAAAATCTACTGAATCACTAATATTCTTGAGACATTCTTCCTGTTTTGTTCTTGTGAGCTTTGATTGTAAATCTACTCTAGTTAGAGAGTTTGTTTGTGAGTTGTATACTCTTATACACTTGTAACTGAGAGTTTGAGAGTTCTCTTGTGTGAAGCAAAACTCTTGTAAAGTTTAAGTGGAGCTTGGACAAAACCACTTGGGAATTGAAGAACTCAGTGAGGAGTTCTTGTAGAGTGAGCTGAGCACTTTGTCAATCAGCAGCCCATCTTGTAATAGGTGATTACATAGTGGAAGAAGGCTTTAGGGAGGTCTTGGGGTGAGGACGTAGACCACGGTTTATGGTTGAACCTCGGTAAATCTGTCTCTCTTTTATTGCTCTTTTTTCTTTGTTTTCATTGATAACATTGCTTTACACATAGATTAGCCATTGCTATATTGTTTAGATTAATTTTAATTAATCTTAACTTGTATTAATCTTTGAAAAACCCAATTCACCCCCCCTCTTGGGTTGCCTATTGGACCAACAATTGGTATCAGAGCTAGTATTCCTATTTTAAGGCTTAACATCCTAGGAATAGATCCATGGCAACCAATTTTGGAAGCTCTCTTGGTGAGGGTCAATCCACAAATAGACCACCTATGTTTAATGGCACTAATTACAATTATTGGAAAAATAGAATGAGAATATACATTCAATCGGTAGATTATGAATTATGGAGACTTATTATAAATGGGCCTAAAACTCCTACTTCCAGAATAGAACAAATGGTTGTTCCTAAACCAGAATCTGAATGGGATGAAGATGATCTGAAAATGTTACAATCTAATGCTAAAGCTATGAATATCCTATATTGTGCACTTGATCCCAATGAATTCAATCGTATTTCCACTTGTGAATCTGCTAAGGAAATATGGGATAGACTAGAAGTCACACATGAAGGTACCAATCAAGTTAAGGAATCTAAGATCAATATATTGGTACATAAGTATGAATTGTTCAAAATGAAACATGAAGAATCTATCACTGAAATGTTCACTAGGTTCACTGATATTATTAATGGTTTAAAATCTCTTGGAAAAGTGTATCCTAACAGTGAACAGGTAAGGAAGATTCTAAGGTCTTTGCCAAAGGCTTGGGAAGCCAAGGTCACAGCTATTCAAGAAGCAAAGGACCTTAATACTCTACCACTGGAAGAACTCTTGGGCTCTCTAATGACATATGAGCTCACACAAAAACAACATGCCCAAGAGGATGAAGAAAATAAGAAAAGAGTAGTTGCATTCCAATCCACCTGTCAAGATGATGAATTAGCAAGTGAAGAGAATAAAGATGAAATTGCTCTCATCACTCGAAAATTCAGGAGATTCATCAAGAAGAAATGGAAAGGTGGAAAGAAGCATGAAGCCAAAGGAGAACCTACCAAAGACTCCAACATAATCTGCTACGAATGTAAGAAGCCTGGCCACATGAAGGTAGAACGTCCTCTGCTCAGAAAGAAAGGAAAGAAATATCAAGGGAAGAAAGCCATGGCAGTCATGACATGGAGTGATGATGAAGAATCAAGCTCTGAGGAAGAAACTGAACCAAAGGAAGTGGGTAACTTATGTCTCATGGCTCATAATGATGATAGTGAGGTATCTTATTCATCCCAATTTACTTTTAATGAATTACAAGATGCCTTTGATGATTTAATTTGTGAATTCAGAAAATTGGGAATTAAAAATGGACTTCTTAAAAAGATGATTTCTACTCTTACTGTTGAAAATGAAAATTTGCAAAAGGAAAATGAGGCTTTGAAAAATGAAGTTTGTGTCTTAAAAGATAAAGATAAGAAAACTTCTATTCAAAAGGATCTTTCTAAAGAAAATCACATCTTCCTTGAAAAGGTTAAAAACTTGGAAACAAGCCTTCATAGATGTGTAAATGGAAAAGAAAAACTCAATGCAATCTTAGGTAAACAAAATTGTTCTCTTGATAAAGCTGGTCTTGGTTTTGATCCATTTAAAAGGAAGAATTTTTCAAAAGGAAGATTTAGAACTTCAACTGGAAAAACAAAGGTTTCATGTTTTTACTGTCATACAAAGGGACACATTGCTAGTAGATGCTTTGCCTTACAAAAATCGAATGTTCCTAGCAATGCATGGGTCTCTAGAAGACCAATGAAGACTAATCCCCAAGGACCCAAGATGATTTGGGTACCTAAGGTCAGATAAACTCTGTTGCAGGTTTGCCTTCAAGCCAAATCCAAGAAAGATCATTGGTACTTGAATAGTGGATGCTCAAGGCACATGACGGGAGATGAAGCTCAATTCACTTCTCTTTCTCCAAAGGATGGAGGTCTTGTCACATTTGGTGACAATAACAAAGGAAAGATCATCGGTATAGGTAGTATTGGTAAGAATTCTTCTACCTCTATCGAAAATGTATTACTTGTTAAGGGACTCAAACACAATCTTTTGAACATTAGTCAATTATGTGACAAAGGGTGCAAGGTTGTATTTGAATCCACTAAATGTGATGTAATTGACATTAATAATAACAAAATAATTCTC